>PVKA01010782.1:0-33358 GCA_004027165.1 Ctenomys sociabilis
TAAGTATAAAATTCAAAGAGGATAGATTTTTTTCTTTCAGTCCTTTAGTCTAGTTTCTTACACATTTGGTCCTCTTTTACCCCTCTCTAATGTGGAATAAGATGCTATTTTATTTTGTTCTTCCATAGCTAATATTTTTTATGCATATGCTTTAACAGATTTTTTTTGCAATAAATTTTGGACAATTTCATTTTTGTGTATCTTGGTATGATTTTATTTAAATTTCTTGTGCAAAAGATTCATTTTTCTTGGAAATGTAGTATGATAAGTTGAACTAAATTCAGAAATGTTAAATCTTTAAAAAAATATTTCCTGTCAAAGTCTCTGTGGATGTGGACAGATGTCCTCCATGACACTACTCATTAAAGCAGAAGGAAAGAATGTATGCCATCATGGAGTTCTGATGTCCTGAGGACTCCTGAATGATGCCACAGGGAAGAAAACCTGCAGACCCCAGACCTCCAGCTGAAATGAAACATTTCAGAATTTTTCTTTTTTTCTTTTGGCAGAACCGGGGATTGAACTCAGGCCCTTGACCTTGCCAGGAAAGTGCTTCTTCCACTGAGCCATCTTCCCCACCCCGACATTTCAGAATTTCAACCAACACATGTTGAAACCGCTTACAAGGCATTGCCTAGAAATTTTATATGCATATATATTAACATATATACACATCCATATATATAACATGCAAAAATATATGTACATATGTAAAATACATGTACATATGTAAAATATATGTATGTACAAAACATTTTTATACATATATATATATAAATTTGATAAACTGATATCACTTAGGCTAATGTATAAATTATACAATAGGTAATATAATATATATATATATATATTAGCCTGACATCAGTTTATCGAATTTTTATGTGTACATTATACAAAAGAGGAGGTGAAGTCACATACCTATAACATTTTCGTAAAACACATAGTGATGTAATAAAGAAGAGCTTGTCCAAAACCTTATTTTGGTTTCCTCATAATTAAGTGTAGATTAAATCATATCACTTTAGGGGCTGGCCAGATATTTTAGCAGATTAAAGTGTCTGCTTAGGCAGACCCAGAGACCTGAGTTCCATCCCACCCACCCCGAGGCACACTGAGACAGTGATTGAGACTGGGGGTGGGGGGGGCGCGCCTTTAATTCCAGCGCTTGGGAGGCTGAGAACAGGAGGACTGCTACAAGTTCCATCTCCTTGGTGAGACCCTGTAGACCCTGCACTAACTGCATTAAAAAAAAAAAAAGTTATGAAAAACACCACCACCAACAAAAACATACTATTTTAGATAGGATCTAGAAGTATACCTAAGAAAACACACAACTCTTACTACGCTATCTTTATGATCACGATGTTTGATTTAGCTTTCATGGTATGTGTGTACGTTTCCGCACTGCTGTTTGCTTTTCTTGTTACCTACCTGTTGACTGAATTATCACTGTTTCTCAAGAGTATAAAGTTAAATCTAGATCTCTTTCTACAAGGAGCTCTTTGAACGTCAATTAGGCTCGTACATAACATAATCCCCCAAATCACACTTCCTAGAGGGACCATATTCAGTTTAAGCCATATATAAATTGGACTTTTGAGAATTTAAACTAAAAAAATTAAAAATAATTAGGCATGAAATACATTTTTCACACTATATGGTGTTTAAATATATCATCTCTGCTGAACATTTGCCAATATATTAAAGAAAAATCATAATATTTGAGTAAAAAAAATAAGCTTTAGTATTATTTGCTGAAATTTATGTAACCTACTGCCATAAACAAGTAAGGTAGATTTTTAATATCAGGGCAAAATTTCACAATTAAACTTTCTATCACTGTAGAATACAGTCTATTTTTCTTTATTTTACAGAAGGATCTACAGGGTGTTCAGGGTCTTGCTATTAGATCAGACATGTAGTGATTTTCCTACTTACAGCCTCCCAAGTGTTGGGATTACAGGCATGCACCTCCATGCCCAGTCTCAATAGTGGTCTTAGTGCCCCCCAGGGGTGGGGCCGGCATGGCAGGCCTGGGGATTGAACTCCCAGCTCCTGCGCCTGCTTGAAGGCACTTTAATCCACTGAACTATTTGGCTGGGCCTGTAGTACAGTGCTTAAAGCATAAAAACTCCATTTTAAATAGCAAAATGGAACCCTCTAGTAGATTAGAAATATGTAATCGCATAGTGTTTAGAGATTTGTTGGTAAACTTCTCTAAGCATTTGCATTACTTTCCTGTTGCTTATAACCTTGCTTAAACCCCTGTCACTGAAAGGAATCTTTGTGGGGCAAGTGTTACACCTCTCTGTGTTCTGCTGTTCAGTATCTTTTCAAAGCTACCTTGACCAGGGCTCTGTTACAGGCATTCAATAGGTAATAGGGAATGAAGTGCAAATTCTAACTTTCTGAAACTTTCTATCTACTTAATGAAACATATTTATATACAGAGTAATGGACTCTAGAGATAATAGAGAATGCCACAGAGCTCAGAATATGTAAACTTCTATTTTGGAGGATGGTTGTGCATGCCCGCATGTGCATGTGTTTGTGTAAGGGATAGTCACAAACACATACAGATTAGCCAAATTAGTGAGAACGAAAAAGAAAATGTTTACAAAGATAACAACAAATGAGAAGTCTTACAAATAGCAGAATTGAATTGGACAAAAACTGAGGAATTCAGTGAAGAACTCAATCAGAGGGAAGATCTTTAAGATGAATACATAAAGAAACAGAAGCAAGAACTTCAAAGGTTTTATTAAATTAGTAAAAGGTAAAGGTAAAAAGTGAAAATAAGAAAGAAAATGGGAGTCAGCTGTGATGGTGCAGGTCTGTAATCCCAGCACTCAGGAGGCTGAGGCAGGAGGTTTGTTGTGAGTTTGAGACCAGCCTGAGCTACAAAGTGAGCTTAAGGCCAGCCTGAAATGCATAGTGAGACCCTATCTCAAAAAAGACAAAAAAAAAAAAAAAAAAAAAAAAGATTAAAAATAAAAAAAGAAAGGAAATGGCCCTGATCAGATTGGTGTTTCAGAAACTGTTCTGCATATATTAGATTGTAGAAAAATGTGAAGGAGAGATGTGGGTTACAACAATAATCCTGGGGTGAGCGTGACAGCTCAGCAGACGGAGCTCCCCACAGAGTCCGGGCATGGTGACACACACCTGTAATCCTAGTGCTGGAAAAGCTGAAAACAGGAGAATCACCACAAGTCCGAGCTGGTAGTGAGACCCTGTAACAACCCAACACATTTTTAAAAAAATGTACCAGGGATTGAACTCAGGATCTTACTCTTGCCAAGCAAGCACGTTTCTATTGAGCTATCTCAGTTGCCCTACTATAGGAATTTTAAAACATATTTTAAAAATATTTTCATTTGGGTATTTCCTTATAAATTCCATTTAAAATAGAGTATAATTATAAATAAACATTATAAAAGTTTTAAACTTTCATATGTTAAATTCTGGAATTATTTTATCCTTCTGAAAACCTGAGGGGGATATAGAATTGTTCAAGATAGTTTTCTTTAACTTATTTTAGCCAACAGTATATTTTTAGTATCCATGAAATAAATCACAGCATCCAAAAAATGTTACCATGGTTGGGAATGTTGTTAATGAGAGTTTCTTTTCTTAACTCAGTTATATTAATTATGTTATTATTAGTTCCAGTAGTAAAAACCTAGTATATGCTTATGTGCTGAAATGACTTTTTTCTTATTAGTTCTTTTATTATTTTTTCTTTTTCATTCAAATCTTACAACTTTATTTTGATAACATGGGCATGAATTCTGCACACACTGAAACGAGATAATAATATTTCTGGAAGTTTTGTATCAGCGCATTTGGTTGTCACAAAACACTATGAAATATATACAGCTACTTTTAATTCAACGAATGGAAAGATTTGTTCTAATAATGTTTATGAACAGGATATCATGCCTGCATCTTGTACTATGAATAACCATTACAAAGACAACAATGTGCAATGTATTAATTATTGAAACTGTCTTACTAATCAGTTTTGAAACTGTCTCATTGCTATTTGCTTCTCAATAAAATTATATAAAAAGAGAAAACACTATGAAATATATACTCCTCAACCTCTTTAAATAACATACACTTTATTTTGACACAGTGAAAAGTCAACTTTTTGTATTTTGTATCTATTTTATGTAGTTTATAATAGTCTAATATGGACTTACCACAGACCTAAAATGATTTCTCTGTAAGGTTGTCTTCAAGAACAGTGACACTCACAGAGACTTGAACATCAAACAATGCTGTTCTTACCATTTCAGGGCAAGTAGAGTGAAATACTTGTAAACACAGGAGCTGTAATATTCTGTACATCTCTGTCAATATCTTCCCTATAAAGCGGTCTCTTTTTATTCTTCTTGATTCCTAGTTCTTGAAAGGAATGAGAGTGTACAAGTCATATTTTAACCTTAATAATAGAACCTATACATTTTTTGAGTTCATAAGAGAATTACCACTGTATTAAAATGTACATAAGGAATAGTTTACTTCTACTGATAGAACTTAAAAACTTTACAATTTTTTTGTACCTTAAAACAGTTAAGAAACTGTTATGAATTACATTGTAAATGATGAACAGAAAAAGAAAAATAGCTTTCTAAAGTGGGGAGTAGTTCTAACAAGTGGTGTTGTGGTAATAAAGTAATAAAAAGGAAGATTCTATAAGTAGAAGTGTGAGAGACACAAAAATGAGTAATCATGATATCTACTTTTATTGCATTAATTGACTATTTTGTGTAGATCCAGTGTATGTAAATAATATTGAATTCTTGCTACATACTAAATGGAGAAATTTATTTTATTTTAAAATTAAGGAAAGAAAGTACAATCAAGAGGTCTGAGAAGTAAGTATTCATCTCAGATGCCCAATTTTGGATTGGGTGTTAAACTATGGAATGATGACGTTTTTCAGTTTTTTTGATGTTCTACATATTCATGCTTTTATTAATATTTGATGGAAAATACATGTTCCATGCTATATCTAAGATGTTTGATATTCAGACAGATAGTGGAGTTAATTATTACTCAAATGCCTGTGTTATATGGTCAGCAACTTAAGTTTGCAGACCAAAAATTAGAGAAAAAGAAGGGCTACAAGGACAGCCAACATTTTGGTCCTAGTCTTTCAAGGACAGTGAGGACACTGGACATAAAAGAACCTATACTGTAACATGCTATAACTCAATGATATCCCAAATTTTCTAATCAAGAAGATTATGGGGCCACAGATGAAAGTGATTGACGATGTAGAGTTTGCCTAAGGAGAGTCACATGGAGAAAAACCATTCTCTCAGGCTTTCATAGAGAAAAAATTGGTCAAGCAATGGCTATGACTCATTCACATGTCTGGCACTGACAAAGGATCTGCAAACTGTGGTACAGGGTTTCAGGGTAAATCCTGAGGGGATTTGACTGAACTTGTCAGATACAAAAGTTGCATTTCTTGTTATGTAGGTCTTGCTTTATCTTGGTCTTAACCATCCAGTAGAAAAATATATAATAACAAGGTGTAAGAAGTCAAGTCATATTAATATGCTGAGCTGTTCCATTCAGAAAGATAGTGGAGTTAAGCTCAAGGGCTCAAGTGAACAACTTCTCTCTCTCTCTCTTTTTTTATTTTGTTTTGCAGAACCTGGATTGAATGCAGGTCCTTCTGCTTGCCAGGGAAGCACTTGTTCTACTGAGCCATCTCCCCAGCCTCTCAAGTCAACAATTTCTGACATTGCCAGTCCTATGGATAACCCACTACTATTATGGATTATTTTGCTGAATCCATGCACCTACAACACTTAAATGGCAATGGAATACCTATCTCTCACAAAACTGTACAAATAAAGGGGATACAAACGAAGGATTATTTTGTATCTATATATAAAAAATAGGTATACAACTACTTTATCTTAATTTATTGGGAAGAAAGTTTTGTACTAATGGTGTTTGGGGAGGATATCACATCTGCATCTTGTACTATGAATAACCACTACAAAGACAATAATATGCAATGTACTAATTATTGAAACTGTCCTATTTATGTTTTGAAGCTGTCTCATTGTTATTTGTTTTTCAATAAAATTAATAAAAATTAGACATTCATGCTGTAAAGGCCAACTATTTTTTCCCCATTCTGTAAGTTGTCTTTTTGTTCTATTGGCAATTTCTTTTTCTGTGCATATATATATGTATATATATATACAATTGACTTGAGGATGCTGATTGTAAAGAAGAGAAAATAAATAGGACAGTCATTATTAGTGAGATTAAGAGAAAATGTGTATAACACTTGGCAAATATTCAATGAATGCATAAGTGAATAAATGATGAATTAAAGAAAGGCATTTTTGCCATGCACTTTCAAGGATACAAAGAGGCTATGGAGAAACCCTCATTTTCTTGGAGTATCATTCCCAGTACATAGTGGGGATGAGGTATACTATTACTATTGAGTGTTCTCTGTATAGTCCCTTAGGGTTCAGAGACAGTGCATGATGGAAGTGTATAGCACAGCAAGGCACAAGGGCCTTGTAGCCTTCTGAAGGTCAAACGGGACCATGCTGGGTACATGTCAGTGCTCACTTAATGAAGACTGAGGTCTGATGCTGGGTGGGTATCTCAATGTATAAAACAAAGCACAATTATCTTTGGAACAAAGTGTACTCACAAAGCATTAGTTTGGTAACTGCAGAAAGTAGTGTCGGAGACCTGATCAAGGTGAGACTCCAGGGATGCGCTCAGGATCAGGTGCTATGGTTTGTAGCAAAGCCATCCAAGACCGTTCCCTCAAAGGTCTGTACACTGGGTACATTGCAGCAGAGAGAATGCAGCTTGTCTTTTCCTCCTTAGAATTCTAATTGTTGATTCACACAAAAATTCATTCACAGCAGCTAAGTGAATTATGAAACAAAATGGCATGGTATTGATGCCCTGCGTGTGAAGTACAGTCAATAAAATATTTAAGAGGAAGTGGGGGAGACCTTATTGAGTGGTCATAGCCTCTGGAATTTTTTTTGTATCTGCTTTTGGAGGAAAAAAAAAGAGAAAAAAACAGTGTTAAGGACAGGAGAACCAGTTCTTGCGCTTAAGCTTATTATTTGTGTATATGTCTTGGGGAGATTGTGCCATGCTTTTGATCTTATAATATAGAGAAGAATGAAAAGAGGTGAAGGGAGAGAGAAATAGTTTGTGTCTTCTTCTAAAAAGAAAAAGAAATACAAAAACCATGCTTGAATACCTTTTATCTTTGTCTTCTAAATGTATACCATTTTAACATCTCTAATGTCTTATCAATTATTGTTATATTCTTGTTAAAATACATTTTTTAAAAAGTTAAAAAAAGACAAGAAAAAAATTAAGGAAAGCAAGTTGTAATATTCAATTATTTGTACAATCTTGCATAACTGTAGCTGTGAATCTGGGCAACAGTTTTGATGATAAAATAATAGAACAACCATTGTTAATTAGCTATTCTTGTTTTGAAAACCTATTACATATGTAGTGTTGTACATTACCTTGTTTCTGCTATTTGTTTTTGCTTTTATTTTTAGTCTTCAAAATAAAATTAAATGAAAATTTTAAAAAAGGCATACAAAATGTAACAACTTGTAAGCTCAGGGAAATTATTTGGTAGAGATGAACATTAGTCATCACTCTAACAAGCGTCTCAAAGTGATATCCACAAGCAGGCGGCTTTAGAAAAGATGTATGAATTAATCATTTTATTATCAAACCAAGCTTGTTAAAAGCCGATTTTTTTTTTCCTATCCAGCTTATCTCCTTTCTGTCTACGGTCCCTTCCTCTTGCTATTAACAATGGAGTGCAGGTCAAGGGGAAGGACCTGTACGCTCCCCAGCATAAAACAATGACTGTGAAATTGTGGAGAGCTGCGTGTTGCCATGCCCAAAGATGGTGCTGGCTTTCGCCTTTCACCTTTTCGGGGGTGAGTGCTCTCCTCGCTGTTCATTGCCATATATGGTTAAGACAAAAGGCACTAGTGTGCTTCCGCATAGATGGACCTATCATCAAAGGCCAAGTGTCAAACTGGGATTGGGTCCCTGGGGGTATTTAGGAGACAGCCCGCTTGTGCTCGGGGGGAGAAGAAGCAAGATTGTTCAAGGGTCCTGAATAAACTGGCGATGGAAGAGCTGGTTGTTGCATCATCCTTGCTGGCGAGGGTGCGTGTGACAAGTGGTGGTCCGTATGGGGACCGCCCTCTTCTCCCCTTCAGCTCGGATTTTCGGCTTTACAGGAGGACGCGTGGGTAGGTCCTAGGTAAGTAAGGACTGGCCTCCCGCAGGTGTCACGGGACTAGTGGTTGCTGGCCTGGTACATAACAGGGAGCGGATCGCCTTTCTGCTGCTCGCCCTTGAGCGAGGGGGTTCTCTGCCGAGAACGGAATGCCTTTCGGCTGTTCCCAGCGAGCGAACGGTGAGAAAGTGAAAGTAGCTATGGGCGCGTCTAGCTCGCACCCAATTTTTGAGGCCTTACATGGGCTGCTATAGTTTTAACCTGTTCCCTTCCCCCTGCTTTATGCGTAATGCAAGCTGGGACAACAATCAAACAGCATTTGATTCAGATGGATGCCTTGTACTCGGCAACCTCACTACTGGTGATTACCTGTGTGGGGAGCGAGCTTGCTTAGATTTGGTGCCATTCATGATTGTTAAGTCCACTGCTTTCAATGGGACTGCATACTGGAATGCCTCTGGTTCGTTCGAATGCACTGTTAATGTCACAGTAGTAAAGGAGTTCCCCATTATATCGATGCCATGTCTGCTTCCCCCATTTTTCTTTGTGGTCTGGAATAACTCTGAGGAGGGGGCTGGGAAACTTAACTGTTTTGTGAGTAATTGCAGCTTGTCCAACTGCTGGGCGGAGTATCATAGCCATGCCCTTGTGGTGAGGCTCCCATCGGCCATTATGATGCCTGTGGATGTTCCCCCCGAACAGCTGCAATTACCCCTTCAAGTGTATCGACAGAAAAGGGATTTTGGCATCACAGCGGCCATCGTGGCGGCGATTGCTCTCGCGACCGCGAGCACCGCTACTGCAGGGATAGCCATCAGCCAGATGATCCAGACTGCAATCGTGGTGAACCAACTATCTGAAAGGGTTACAGTGACCCTAGAGATTCAAGAGACTCTGAATGGTCAGATACATTTTGGGATTCTGTCACTTAATCAGCAAACTGCTTTGCTCCAGGAACAAGTGGACTTTCTTAATATACAACAAAAGTTGATGTGTGGGTTAGGTTTTAGGGAAATCTGTGTTACACCTAACGTAGTAGAGAATGCTTCCATGGTTGTACAACAGCTTAATGCTTATTTGAGTGGCCCTTGGAATGCTACCTTCTTAAATTACACAGTACAGTTGAGCCATGCTATTGCTCAGGTGAACAAAACCCGTGTTCCTCCTGTCTCGGCAGAGGGGCTGCGGCACTTACTGGCTAAGGCTGCGGGCTGGTTGACTCGATGGTCCGGATCATTATCTTTGCTTGTTATTTGCTGTATTGCTATTTTTGTTCTGAGCTATCTTGTTTATCGTTGCTGGCGTAGCAATCAACAACAGCAAGTAGTTTTAAAACAAGTGCTCTTGGCCTCATATCCACCTGCCGATGCATAGGTGTGGATATCTATGCTGGAAAGATAAGTGTGAACAGCTTCATTCAGCACCCCGAAGAGGTGTAGGTTGTGAGGCAAAGCACTGCAGGGAGACTTATGAGGTTTCCAGTTCTTGGGGTCTCCAGGGAGCATACCTGATTGCATGTGGGTTTGATGCCTTAATGTCGCACCTCTGCGAAAAACGGTATTGGGCAGCGCAGACATGCTCTGAATGGATAACACCTGGACACATGTCCGGCGAAGGTCCTCTTGCACAGCAGAGATCAGGCCCCTGTTCCCACCTGCTGCTATAAAAACAAAAAGGGGGAGCTGTGGAGAGCTGCGTGTTGCCACACCCAAAGATGGCGCTGGCTTCCGCCTTCCACCCTTTCAGGGGTGAGTGCTCTCCTCGCTGTTCATTGCCATATATGGTTAAGACAAAAGGCACTAGTGTGCTTCCGCATAGATGGATCTATCATCAAAGGCCAAATGTCAAACTGGGATTGGGTCCCTGGGGGTATTTAGGAGACAGCCCGCTTGTGCTCGGGGGGGAGAACAAGCAAGATTGTTCAAGGGTCCTGAATAAACTGGCGATGGAAGAGCTGGTTGTTGCGTCATCCTTGCTGGCGAGGGTGCGCGCGACATGAAATATTCTTAATGAGTACTTCTTTATGAGCCAGAACCAGGGAAGAAAACAGAAATGGAAGCAAGTGGGTGGTGCTTTGGCAGCCAGAGGAGGAAAAGCAGATCCTTTCAGAGTACCAGCATCACAGCTTTTCTTCCTGACAGACATTATTTTTAAACAATAACAGTTAACACTAGATAGGAATCACCACTGTTCATCTATCAAAACAGATTTGCTTCTGGAGTATGTTGGGATTAATGATGCGTAGGGAGTCTGAGTTTTGCTTCAAAGCATCTGCTGAGCTCTCATGGTAGCTCTACATAAGCTTAATGAAATGACCTGATTTGAGTGATCTGTTTTCTAAAGACCAATTCATCATCTTTTTGTGCACCCTTGATTATGTGCTCTGAAGATACAGGACAGGGATATCCCAAGAGTGGCATTTTCAGAAAAAGCATCAAGTCATCAAATCAAATTTCCCGAGCAAGCAGCCAAGACATTGCACAGAAGTCAGCCAAAGAAACCTTCCTACATTTGGGTGGTTTTCAAAAACCACCAAACAGCACTTTTGTGGAAAAAGGATTTTCTTAAGGAATATTGTTTTACACCCAGTTTGTTGTGCATAGTTTTCTCCTGTTTACTGTGCCAGTTAGATTCAAAAAATGTGTGGAGTACAGTGTGGAAGAGGAGGAAATGAATTAAGTGCAGTCTTGATTGTGCTGTGTGGTAATCAGAACTTCGCACCTCACACAGGCCTTTGACTGGGTTGGGAATAAACTCAAAGTTTGCAATTTAAGTACCCTTTTTTTTTCAGACTTAAGGTATATATGCATGTAATTACTCTCAAGTATGAAACATGTGCTTTTATAGAGCAGCAGGTTATGAAATGGAGGACAGTATTTTTAATTCAATTGCATATAGAAAGTACATTAATTTTTTTTGTGGAACTAGGGATTGAACTCAGGCCCTTGCACTTTCCAGGGAAGTGCTTATTCCACTGAGACATCTTCCTGGCCCCGAGAAAGTATATTGATAATTCAATAGCATAACAGAAAGGCGGATCACTGTGGTATGCAATAGAGCCATTGAATACTTTTCAGTGCCCATTTGCTGTGTCATAACCAGAAATATTACATTAGAAATATTACATTAATTTATGCCATAGTTTTAAATAAGTCAAATGGTAATAAGTACTCTATCCTGATGGAGACTGGCTAAGACTATTTGGGTTACTGTGAGTTAATATTTTAAAGTGGCTTAAACAACAGAAATTTATTTCCTATTGTTTTGGAGCCTGAGCATTCAAGATACAGGTTCGGGTAGACAGTGTCTGGTAAGATTCAACTTTGTAGCTCATAGAAAGTGCTGACCTGCTCTGGCATTGAATCAGGTAGAGTCACTTGAGCAATCCATAGATATACAGATTTACAAGGCAGGCGTAGGAAAGGCAAGCTGATGAGGCTGATATGTAAGAGTGTAACAGGGAAGTCAGGGCACTGGAGACCAGGCAAAGCCAGTCAAAGCCCAAAGACTGGAGCATGGGGCAGTGTTGAGGGAGTTCACTTTAGAAGCTGGTGGGTCTGCGCTTGACTATGAAGTGTCTATGCTGGAGGCCGATAGATGGACTTCCAGAGTCCATGACAAGTGCTGTGGCCCATCTCAGGAATCAGAGCCAGCTTTCCTTCTTTCTTCCATTTTATTCCATCCTACCTACACCCACACCCATGATGAACATCGCCTCTGCAGTAGGTTTACCATCACTAAGTGTCTTAGTTACTCTTCTGTCATTGCTGGGACAAATACCCAACACCCAAAATGAAGGAAGGCAAGGTTTATTTAACTCACAGTTACTACGGGTTTCAGTCCATACATGACTGGCTCCAAGGCAGAATGGCACATGGCAGGTAACATCAGTTCATGGTGGTGGAACAGCAACAATGCAACAAAGAGCAATAGCTAAAGAAAGTCTGTCTCTCTGTCTCTTATACTACATTCAGGCTCTCTGCCCCAGGCTGGAGGAAGTACTCACACCCATAATCCCAGCAGTACTAAAATCTATAATCCCAGCCTTGGATCACACATAATCCCAGGGGATCATGAGTTAATCACAAACTCTATAAGTCCCCATCCCATGACTACATGAAGCTTTTGGGGGATAACTAGACACAAACCATAACACTAAGACACACCTAGAACTTTGCTCAACTAATAGCTAGGTATCTCTTACTCCAGTGGACACCCCAGTTAACTATCATAGATGGCCTGCAATAGGAGGGCTAAGTGTCTCTTGTTATTTTGATAAAGAGACTAGGCTCTTTAGCCTCCTTAATGTTTTTTCTTTCTTTCTTCCTTTCTCTTTTTCTTTATTTTTTTCTTAAAGACACAGTGTCACTATGCAACTCAGGCTCTCATGAGCTCACTTTTTAGCCCCCAGGTTGGTTTTTCTACCTCAGCCTCACTGTTGCTGGGATTATAGTCATGCACCACCACATCATGGCCCGTTAATGTTCTGCCAAATCACTTGTCAAATGCCCTACCTCTTAATATTTTCACTTTCAAATGACAATCTTGACCTATAAATTCGGAGGAAATGCAAGCTTTTATTTCATAACAATACTATTACTAAGTAACTAGATACACTGTGTGACTTCCTTTAAAAGTCTTTATTTGTTTGCTTATTTGTTTAATTCTTTTTTGTACCAGGAATTAAACTCAGGGACTTGCACTTGCCAAGTGGTTGCTTTTGCCACTGAGCTATATCCCTGGCCTTAAAAATCATTTTTGTGACCTACCGTGAAAAGCATATAATGTTTTTGAGAGAGGAATGATCACTTATTTTGTTCAGTCCATTTAATTGTTTTCCTCATTACCCAGTACAATTTTGAATACTATAGGGAGTGAATATGGAATGTGATTAAAAATGTGATAAATGTTTTTACTACAAAATTCTATTACAGCAAAAGATATATTGATATGACTCACCTTCAAAACATTACCTCTAAATTTTAACACACTTATTCTCTCATTCTTGCTGTTATCTGAAGTAGTTCTGAAAGTCCTTTTTCATTGATGATTAATTAAGACTTATAGTCTCTCAGGTGTCCTGAACTGATGTAAAATGCTTACAGCAACTTCCAACAAACAAAAACATTGCCATGTATACTCATTCATGTTACTCACTGTATCTGGTGCCGTGTGAATTCTAGCTCTTGACTCAGTGTCACCAGGAAAGGTTGACATTTTTAAAGAATTCAACATTCACCCATATAGGATTCCATTATGCACTGTGGTTATCTTATTTTCAGTCTGAAGTATTTCAATACTTCAGTATTAAGGATATGCTTCATTTTAAGTGTTTTATGGATGCCCTCTATTCATTTAAGGGCATTTGTTTCTATCATTAGTTTGCTCAGATGTTTTTATGAAGATAGGCTGAATTATTTAAAGGCATTTTTTGTGTCTCTTGAGATCTGCACACAGGTTTTCTACTTTAATTTTTAAAATTTTATTTAATTTATTTTAAAGAGAATACAACAAATAATAGAAAATCATTAGAAATGACACACAATTTTTTAAAAAATACGATAGGTATTCATTAGTGGTTGTTATATTGCACATTGTTCTTTTCACTGTAGTTGGTCAGACTACAGACATAAACATGTAAAACTGGTCAAAGAAAGAAAGATTAAGCATTAGCTGCTGACTCAAAAAATCAATAGAAAGGGATTGGGGAGACAGCTCAGTAGAGTAAGTGCTTGTCTGGCAAGTGAAAGAGCCTGAGTTCAATCCCCAGTTCCACCAAAAAACAAATAAACAAACAAACAACAACAACAACAACAAAAAAATAGAAATTAGTAGTACAATCATCTTTACTATCCTGAGCATGCACTTACGTGACTTTTTCTCCTTCAACTTTTTTCTATTTTCATCTTAATCTCATCCCAATTGCTTATTCATATATTCAATTTCTTTCCTTTTTACTGTATTTATTGTATCTTTCAGATTTTATTTACTCTTTCAAGTCCTTACACTAGAGAGACAATATAATGTCTGCACACATGGGTCTGATTTGTTTCACTTATGAGCGTGGCTTCTAGTTGCATTTATTTACCTATAAAAGCCTCAAGTTTGTCTTTCTCTATAGCTGAGTAACACTACATTATATAAAGATACCATGTCTTTTTATCCAGTGCTCATTTGACAGGCATTTGGATTGTTTTCAGGATTTAGTCATGATGAATTGTGCTGCTATAAACATGGGTGCACGTATATGACTGTGGTATTTTTCAGTTTTTTTGGAATATCTGGGTCTAATTGGGCTTCTAATCCTAGTTTTTTGGGAGACATCACAACACTGAGTTCCATAGAGATTGTACCTGTCTACATTCCCACCAACAATGGAGAAGTCTTCCTTTCCCCCCACAACTTCTATAGCATTTGTTGTTGATTTCTTTATGATAACTGTTCTTCCTGGAGTGAGATGGAATCTCAGTGTTCTTTTAATTTGCATTTCTCCAATTAGAAGAGAGACAAATAAGAGAAATAAGGATGGGAAACTAAGTTAAATTATCATTATTCACAGATGACATAATACTGCACATGGAAGACCAAAAAACTCCACCAAGGAATTCCTAGAATTAATAAACAGGTTCAGTAGCATAGCAGGATACAAAGCCAACATCCTAAAGTCAATAGTATTGCTCTACACAAACAACAAACTCAAGAGAGAGAGAGAGAAAGGCAGAAATTAGAGAAATAATACCCTTCACAATAGCATCCAGTAAAAGGAAATACTCTAGGAATTAATCTTAAAAAGGAAGTAAAATATCTGTACAATGAAAATTACAATATTCTAAAAAGAGATTAAGGAATATTCAAAAAATTGGAAAGATATTCCTTGCTCATTTGTAGGAAGAATCCATATTGTGAAAATGGCCATAGTCCCCAAACTATTACACAGATTCAAAGCAATCCTGATCAAATTGCCATCAGTGTGCCTCACAGAGCTACAGAAAGTGTTCCTAAAATTAATTAGGGACCAAAACAGAAAATAGCCAAGGCAGTCCTGGCCAACAAAGGCAAGGCAGGGCAAGAGGCATTACAATCCTGGACTTGAAATGATACTAGAAAGCTACTGTGATAAAATCAGCATGATATTGGTAGACACAAAAAAACAAGCAAAAAAAAATAGACCTAAAGTTCATTGAAACAGATTAGAAGATACAGACACAACTGTAAACACACTGAGCTGCTTTATCTTTCACAAAGGGGCCAAACATTTTCACTGGAAGAAAGATAGTCTCTTTAACAAATGGTATTGAGAAGACTGGTTTTCCATGTGCTTAAAACTGAAACTAGGCCAGCTCTATCACAATACACTAAACTGAAGTCAATATGAATTAAAAATCTAAGCATTAACATAGAGAGACTAAATCTACTGGAAGAGAGAGTAAGTAGAAATCTTGAAGACATAGGGCTAAGAGTTCAGGCATAAAAACAAACTGCATGTGAAGAGCTTCAAAAAATGAGCAACTGGGATCTCATCTTATTGAAGTGTTTCTGCATATCAAAATAAATTAGCTAGAGAATGGAAAGAAAACTCACGAATTGGGAAAAAAAAATCTTAACCAACAGTCACTGAGACAAAGCACTTCTACCTATAATATAGAAAGAAATAAAAAACAAAAATCAGGTCCCTAAAATTCAAAGACCCAATCCAAATGTCGGCATCTGAGATGAATACACACTTCTCAGAGAAAGAAATACAAACAGCAGACAAACACATGAAAAAATGTTTCACAGGGCCAGTGAGACAGCTCAGCAGATTAAGCACCTGCTTTAGCAAGTGCAGGGACCAGGGTATAATCCTCAGTCTCACACGCCATACCAGTACTGCCCCCAGAGCATGTAGAGCCAGCAACGGAGTCTGGGTGTGGTGGCTCATTTTTGTAATCCCAGCACTGGTGAAGTTGAGATACGAGGATCACTATGAGTCTGATCTGTGTAGTGAGACCTTATACCAAATACATAAAATGAGAAAAAAATGTAGCAAAGCACTGGACTACTTCAATTTATTTATTTATTTATTTATTTATTTATTTATGTGTTTATTTATTTGACATTACATCAACTATTTAATTTCTGCAATGATGTACTGCTTTAGGAAATAAAAAAAATGGAAATCACATTAAAAATACATGTACAAAGTCAAAAAATGAAGTGTTTAATGAAAAACTGTGGTATACAGTGGACGCAACTCTAAAAGCCATCTTAATTACAAGCTAAGGAGCTAAAATATTTCCTTCCATTAAGTGGAGACCTTATGAAACCTTCTTTATGGTGCTGCTGTAGTCAAACGACATCCAGGACATAGTAAGACACAGGTGAGCCCCGCTCTTCAGTTATATTCAGAAAAGTGAATGTGTTTCCTTGCTTGTTGAGTCTTTTCAAGTCTAATCTTTTCAGATTTGTTGATTAACTTCTTGATGCCTCTCTTCTTCTCCTGGGGCTGATTGAGTTGGCTTGTCTATCTACCAGAAACTTCTTCCCATATCTCTGTTCGTGATTACCAGGAAAGGCCTTGAATTTCCAGTTGTACTTCTTTTTAATATCAGAGTGGACGTTTACTTAGTGAGTGGGCTGCCTCTGGGGTTTTAAATCCAGAATGACATTCTGTGTGCCCTTTCAGCAGGTCAACATAGACAACTTCTGAGATTGCCACCAGTGTATTCATAATTTCCTCGTCTTTATTTTCTTTAAATTGTATCCTGAGAATATGAACTAGGAAGGAGGTTTCTACTTACCTCAATTTATTAAGATGGGAATGACATCAATGATTTTCAGTTGATAAACACTGAATATCAGGGCCGGGGAGATGGCTCAGTGGAATTAGCATTTCCTTGACAAGCACAAGGGCCTGAGTTTAATCCCCAGTTCTGAAAAAAAAAAAAAACACTGAATGTCTGATAATGTCTGAGATAAGCTCCACATGTGATATGTTATTATTTGTATAAATTACCACATTTGTTGTTCTACTTTGTTAAGGATTTGTGCTTCTGATAATGGACAATATTAATATATAATTTTCTTTTCATCGTATGTATTGGCCATATTTTGCTTTTAGAGATTAAGTGGAGAAGCCTATTTTCTAAGATTTTTAAAAATTTGGTAAATATTGTTTATTCCCTATTTAATATAACTCATTCCTAAAGATATTTTACACTAAATATTGTTCTCTATGTGAAAATTTACAAATTTATGTAATATATGTTGTGGAACTTGGATTTTCTATTTCTTCTTGTACCATGTTTGTTAATTTTGTTTTTCATAATACTTTGTAGCCTTTCATGTATGTTGTCAAATTTTTTGGTATGAAATAGTTGCATTCTGTCTTTCTTGATGTAAGTAGGGTCAGCAGGCACTGAAAGAATATATTTTGAAAATTAAAAGTAGGAATAAACCATGTATACATATATTTACAATTAAAACTTACATAAAATTTTTTAATTATTTTAAGCAAAAAATAACAATTTTATGTTTAATAAGAATAAACTTCCTCAGAAACATTAAAACAATTAAAAGAGGAGATATGGAGAAGGGTAAATAGAAGATATTTTATAAAAACATGCACACCATTCAGGTTGTTCTCCCATTGTCCTACTGTGACTACCTAGAAGATTCTCCTAATTTTATAAAACTTCAGTGCTCTACTGAGTAAATTAGATGAAATTTATTAAGTACAGATGAAATTTGACTTATTTTTTCAATTTCTGTAACAATTAGTACAGTACTTTGCCATTAGTGTTCAGTATATATTTTATTAATTAGCAGATTGTCACAAATGTCTTTAACCCATGTCAAAAAATGACCAATAATGAAATAAGTCATGCCTTTGACACGCATGACATCTCAATTAGAGGTTTTATATTATTTTCAAGGCTTTAGGACAGCCCAGTGTGGTAAATCTACTTTGATTTATGTATGAAAAGTTTTTGATGGAGTGTAATATTTCTGCTTTGAGGTATGACCCGTCTGTGCTAATTTCCAGACTTCATAACCAAGCAGTAATTAGACAGGCAGGGGGGCCATTAGAAGATCCTGCATTTCTTTTTCCTCTCATAAATTTATGATGTGATCAGCTTGTTATGTGAATGAGAAGCCAGGGTTTGCTGCATTATTAATATCCTGACTTAGACTTTGTATCACAGCATGAACCTTCTTCCTTTTAGACATGTGACAATGACTGAACAAAAGGCTCACAGTACTAATAGATAAACAAGCACTTTATGCTTTGCACAGTTGTGGATATGGCAGTATTTCTTGTAAAGCAAGGTTTTCCAATGATATTTCCAACTCTGCAATGTTATAATTTCATTTCCATGTATCCTAATCAGAGCTCCTTTAGTATCTCTTCACCCACTTCAAAGACAAATGTGGATGTTATCCTTTTAACCTATAACCACAGACTTCAAGGACCTTAAAAATTGTATATCTGGAAGTCTGAACAACTAATTTGAAGTCCACAATGTGCAATATAACAACCCCTGTTGAATTCTTCCAATTTTGTTTAGTAAAATTCTACATTGTTTCAAATGATTTCTCTTTAACTGTATTTTTATTCCTTTAAAAATGTATCCTTCTTTTCTCTGACTAAATGTTCAGATCCAAAGATGCAATGCGGTTTTCAAGTTTTGTGGAAGTCACATTAGTAGATAACAGAATATTTGTAATTACTTATAAATAGGTTAGCCACATATAAGGTTGGTGATAGGAAAGAGGGAGAGAGGAAAGGCAAACAATGTAGAGATGGGAGAGAAAGGGCATGAAGGCAGGGTCGAGATGTATTATGTACAACCCTCCCTAGGAATGTTAGCATTAGGTACTGTGAATGTGTATTAATAAATAAAAGGGTGGGAGGTGTCTCACTCAGTGCTGATATGCTAAATTATGAATTGATACATTTGTAGCTGTGTATATTTTAGAGGATACAAAAGACATTATGAGATTTGAATACAATAGAGGATGAACAGGTTGAGGCCACTAACTTATTCATTGCTTCAGACATTCACCATCATCTGTTCTGAAATATATTGTACAAATTTTAGATAAATTCACCATGTTGTGCCACACTTTGAGATAAAGGAGCACATTAAACAAAAACGAAACCAACTCATCTTCCATCATGGAGGCCTTGTACCCTTTGGTTACTGTCCTCCGACAGCCTTGTCTCTGGTAAGTAATGCTCTGTTCTCTGATTCCATGCTTTTCCCCTAGTTCCTTTCAGTAGGTTTTTGCAGTACACAGTAATTGCAATGCTCATCGAGAGTTGGTGCATGGTCATAATACTTCTTAATTCTTTTTCAGCCTTTTCCCTTCATATCACACTCTCTTCTCTCCTTCTCTTGGTCTTTTTCTTTTGTGTGAAAGGTTTATCAACTCATTTACTGTTATCTACCTTTGTTTTTCATGTTTATATTTTGAATTTCTCATATAAGAAAAGCCATGAAAATTTTAAGCTTGTATGTCTTATTTATTTCACTCAATATTACGATCTCAAGTTCCATCCACTTTCTTACAAATGATTCAAGCTTGTTGTCCTCTAAGGTCAAATAGTGTAGATGTGTCACATTTTTTTCATGCATTTATTTTTGAAGGACACATGAGCAACATTCAGACAGTTATCATGAATTTTGCTGGTACAAACAGGGGCATGCATCTATTAGTGTAGCATTTCTTTAAGTCTTTTAAAGAAGATACTTAGAAGGAGAATAGCAGGGTCATATGAATTTTCTAGCTTTAGATTTTGAGGACTTTCCAGACAGCTTCCCATAAAGATTGTGATAGGTTACATTTCTACCAATACAGTAGAAAGTTTCCTTCATCTCCTTTACTGTTTCTACAATTATAATTGTTTTAGGTTCTACATTGTGATGGCAAGGCTTGATTTTCAACTTTCATTGATGGAGAGATGCCTAGTAAATTAGTGCAGCACACTCCTGTGTATGTCATTGGGGCATGGCCTTGAGGACTATATCCGGTCCTTGACACCCTCCTTTCTGTAGCTCTTTCCCCACCATCATGAAGCGAGCAGCTTTGCTTCACCAGGCTCCTTCACTGTGCTTTCAAAACAGCCAACCATGGATTTAACCCTCTGAAATTATGAATTAAATAAATGTCTCCCTTAAATTTGGGTGACAGCTATTTTGTCCTAGCAATGGAAAGGCTGAAGCATAGGCATACAAATGAAAATTTGTGCTATTTTTCTGTGGTAGGCTTATTTCATCCAGCATAGTGTTCCTCTTTTCCATGAATGTTACTACAATGACAGACTTTCCTTCCAAATAAAACACTATTGTTTCACTTTACATGCCTGTGACATTTCTGAATTCATTCCTCTGTGATTGGACATGTCTGGATTTCTTACATTCTGACAAGAATAATGGAGGAGGAATAGCCTCTTGACTGTGTAGAATAAAAAATCAAATGATTGATCCCAAACAGCTTACTTTCAGTGTTCCAGATGTGATCCCTGATTTGTTTCATTCCAGTTTCCAGTATATCTGGTACTTCTCTATTCTTCCCATCCATGTTCTTGGAGTTCAAGCTACAAACCATTTGCCAGATATCCATACACACTCAGGCACGCCAATTCTATTGATATGGCCTTCCTTGTTCTCTCTATCCCATGTCATTTTAAAAGATTCCCTCCAGTGTATGTTTAATAAGTTTGAGGTGTGTATTAATTAGGTTTTAAGCTCTATGATAAATTGTCAGACTTCACAAGCAAAGGTTGATTTTGCTTTCTTGGCGACTCAGAGCATAAAGAACCAGCTTTATGATGAAGGATACAACATGATGGATACAAAAGGCAGCACTGTCTCTGTGAATGTGGGTCCAAACAAGTGACAGCGATTAAAGAAGGAATAAAGAGCAATGGGTGGCACCAAAGTTAGGTTTTTTAACCATCCACAAGTTAAATCTATTAAGGTGTCCCAGAAGAATTGCATTGCAAGGGCATATGATGACCTCAGCCACCTCACTGTGTCCACCTCTTGAAAAAAATGAAGCCTTTTCTAGCAAGCTAGTGCTTGAGGGGGGTCATCCCTCTATCACAATGCCCCTTAGAGGACACTAACACCCCAAACCATAGCGAGCAAGCAGGGAATAAGTTAAACATCAATATTCAATCTTTCTTTCAACTTGACTTCCTTAAGGCCCCTGGGAAGAAGTTTTCTACCATATGTATAGTGAAAGCAAAAAATTGCTCACAGTTTTCTCCAGGGTATCGCCTGTATGTCAAGAAAAGCCCTTTAAAACTGTTCATCATCCTTTCTTTTATTAGCAAAACGTATTGAGAAGAAAACCCTCCTAAAACTTTTGTTCAAGAACCATTTACTAGAAACTTTACATAAAGGAGTTCTTCCTGGGAAAATGGACAATCATGGACCAAAGAAATTGAACTTAAAATATTAAATGTATGGGACAGGTAAATTTTATGAGCCTGAATTTCAGGTAAGATTTTTATTGCCATTTTAATTGTTTAACCTTTCATTATAATTAGGGGCTTAGCAGGCGAACTTGTAGACAATGAAGATAAGTCCTTATCTCTTTTAAAGGGGGTCCTTTTAATGATCAACAAACTAAGGATTGGTCCTCTGCTCTATAGTTTCATCTTGGTTCTTTTGATTTGTGTCTTTGCCCCTGTGATTGTTACTCGTGGGACTCCAGGGACAGAGATGCTTCCACATAAATGATAGGTGATAGATGGACAGACAGAGAGATATATAAATTAGAAGAAACTTAATTCTGTGCTTGACATACTATCTGAAAGATGCATATGATGATTAGATGAGTGATAACTGTACTAGACTCTAAGCCAAAGGAAAACAAATCCTTCTGAAATCATTGAAGAGGACTGGGGAGATAGTTCAGCAGTCTAAGTACCGGCCTGGCAAGTTCAAGGACTTGAATTAGATCCCCAGTACTGCATGCTGTGCAGGACATAGAACACAGGGTGAGCTGTAACTGGGCGTGGTGGCACATGCCTGTAATCCTAGCATGGGAGTGGCTGAGACAAGAGGATCACTAGGAATGTGAGCTGCACACTGAGACCCTGTACCAAACAAATAAAAATTAAAAACAATGAAATCACTGATGACAGCACACAAATAGACTTCCTGATCAGTTTTTATTTCTTCACTTTAAGGCAGACTGAGTGGGAGTTCAATCAACATAAAAGTCTTATGTCAAAGTGTGAAAAAAATAAAGAAATCCTGACACCAAACACTTCACACATTGGACATAAAGATGATAGATGAGATCATGAGTAATTTTATATTTTATTTTAAGTACATTTTAAAAGTGTGAATTTATGAGTGGTTTTATTCTTATTATTTCTATTATTTTTCAATTACTATGGATATTTTACTAGCATTTGATAGTGTTGGAAGGCAATTGGATAATGCAGTCCTTGTTATCAAGATGTAATAGTCATATAAACAAGATATTCCTCAGTGAAATTGAAAATATAATGTTAACTAATATATAAGCGAACAGAAGCTGATATAATAGTACAATGTAAGTATTGGGGAATTTATACATAAGATATTTGTGAGGATCTGTACCACCTTTAGGGAGAGGTGAGAACCAAAACACGCCTTTGAGAATGGATGGTTAATTACTTTTCTTTCATTGCTGGGACAAAATACCTGACACCTAACTTTAAGGAAGGAAAAGCTTATTTAGCTCAGTTAGTGGGGGTTTCGGTCCATACTTGGCTGGCTCCAAGGCAGGGTGGCACATGGAAGAGGGCAGCCTTTCATGGGACAGCAAAGAACAAAGGAGGAGCAATGGCTGCAGCAGCTAGCTAGCCTCACTCCCCTCCTTACACTGTAATGCAGATTACCCACCGCAGGGTGGCAGTAACACTCACACCCATAATCCCTGCATTGGATCAAGAATTAATCCCAAACTCTGGAAGCCATCCTATAGACTGAATTAGGCTTTTGGGGCAATAACTAGACACAAACCACAGTAGCTAGGTAGCCCAAATTAGCAGGTTACCTGAGTATTTTTGGGTGGGAGTAAAAGTGCCAGTGGTGCAGTTAGTATTCAGCATAAATTGATAGGATATTCTAAGATCCTTGAGACAAAGAGATAATCAAATAATTAAAATAAAAATTAATAACAAATACCACTAAGTGAAGGGGTGTTCCATTATATTACTATCCAAAACAGTCATAGGCCATTTTGTTTTCTAGCATACAAAACAGTGTCTTTTCTAATTAGTGGTCATAAGAAAAAATATTGAATGGAATAAAATAGAAGGAACTGATTTTTGCTTAATATTCAGTATTAAAAGTGCTTGCAAGCTAGGTATCAAATAATGAAAGGAATCAAAATGCAGCCACTGACTACTTTAATTAAACTTCACAGCACAGAGTGAGGAGTAATAAATATATTGGAAATAAAAGCGGAAAATATTGAGGGCCAATCTGAATTGCACATTGATTCTTACCATAGTAAAATATATGTGAGTGGACACATCAGTAATTAAGTAATATAAATCATTTCCTGTGACTTTTCCTCTCAGAACACATATTTGTTAAGACTGTGTTCAAAATATGCCCAGGTATGTTGTCAGTTTCAGTCATTCTGCATCTGGGAACTTCAGGTGTAGAAACACAGGGGCACGCTCAACTTAATCAAGAATGAACATATTATTTAATTCATTTTGACTTTGAGCTAAGAGTGGAGTCTAAATTCTGAAATTAGCAGGTCAAGCTGCCAGAGAATATTTACTGTATGTTTTTAAAAATATCCCTTGAAAGTAAGAAATGAGAGGCTGTTTTCAAAAGAACTGCAGTGAAACAAACACTATTGAAATATGATAATCTTATTCTCATGGGGCACAGTTTGTTAGAGGAACGCAGAACAGATAATGAAACAAATATGCTTCTATAAATTGTGTTTAGGTTGAGCGTAGCAAAATCATGAAGTATGTGTGTGGCAGAAGACAGATGCTTTCTGACCAAGAGGAAGGAAGTGTGCCCCAGTGTAATGACTGGATTTCTTTATTTTCTTTCACTCACTCTGCAGTTTAAAGTTATTGACTAATAGCCTTTCATCAGATACTTTAATATTAAGGGCGTTGGTCAGTGAAAGAACAGAGGATCACTGAGGAGTAGAGGCAGGAACAGAACATTCCAGTCAGAAGGGGCAGCTTGTAAGATGACCCTGATATAGAAGAGAACTCCGCATCTGGGAACTTCAGGTGTAGAAACACAGGGGCACCACTTGCTGTGGTGAGGTGGATTTTCACCTGATTAGCTTGATAACTGCTCCACTCACTGGTAGAACACGTTTCTGAATGTGTCCAGGTGGTCATAAAGGTGTGACTTTGAGGTCTAGATTTAGCCCTTTGCCCGTTTCTCTGTGGCGCTATCATCCTATTCTGTTTTCCAGCTGGCATAAAATGATCAGCTCAGTCTAGCATGATGTTTCTGTTGTGGAGTGGACTGGCCATGAACTGAACACTCTGAGACTGTGAGACTTATTTGTTTTCTCCTTATTTGTGGCTTCTGATTGTTCTGTTCAGTGATAGAAAGCCTGTCTAATACAGGACTTATCTCAAGAAAGAAGCCCACTGGGTTTACAGAGAAGTAGGCAAGAAGAGAGGAGTATAAGATAAAATGGAAATTGAGAAAGCATTACTGTACGCATCTCTTGTAGATTTAGACAAGACTATAGCTTTCAACTTAATGTATGTGAAATGAAAGCTAGTAAAATATTTTAATCAAAGAAGCCACATTAATTACTGCATTCAAAAATATTTATAGAGAGTCTTAATATGTCACTGGGTCTGTACTGTTTTTAACACTCATTAGTGAGACATGCACACATATCTGTGATCATATAGTCTGGCTTGCATATACAGCTGCAACGTGCAACAGAAATGTTCATTTATTTTGGGGGTTCCTGGACAACAGAAATTTGAAACAATAAAGTTAAGTTTTATGGTGTACCAGAAAGTGATAAATCTTCCTGGTGAAATAAAATGCAAAGCCAATGGAAGGTCAGGAATGCCAAGACTGGAAATAACTTGTACTTTTAATTAGACCAGTCTGGGTACTCTGGTGTGTTGTTATCCATGTAGTCCTGCGACTGTGAAAATTGAGGCAGGAGGGTTTCTGTGAGTTCAAGGATAGCCTGGGCTAGATAGTGAGACCTGTCTCAAATACATACATACATACATACATACATACATACATACATACGTACGTACATACATACGTACATACATACATTCAAGAACAATCAACATAGTCATTGTTGTTTTGATAATTGTATATAAATCTCAATCTCATTTTGGGTCTGGGGAGATAGCGTGGTGTTGTAAACACCTTCCTAGCAAATGCAAGTGCCTGCTTGGCAAGCACAAGGACCCAGGTTCAATTCCTGACTCCACCTGCTGTGTTGGCCCTGGAATCCCCAAGTATACCATGATGACCACTGAAAGCCGACGTGGTGGCCCTGGCCTATAATTCCAGTGCTGGGGAGGCTGAGACAGGAAGTTCAGTAGGATTCTGAGCTGCATAGCAAGATCTTGTGCCAAATAAATAAATAAGTAAATAAATAAATAAATAAATAAATATTAAAAGTGTCACTTTGTTGCAAAAATTTGGTTCCTTTTCAAGTTGTGCCACAGGGCAAATGGACATGCCATCTGCTGACCTTAACTTTATGTGAACACTTCTTTACTTCAACACTGGCTCCTTGCATTCACCAGTCAGGCATTTAGGTATTGAGTCTGGCTCCTTGCATTCACCAGGCAGGCACTTAGACCACTGAGCCATCTCCCAGCCCAGAGGCAGGATCTGAACCACCACGATGATGCATTATATACATACACAAGCAGACACACACATATACGTATTAACTTGAATCTGATAATCATTTGCAGCTAAGGAGAATTTATACACCATGTGCTCAGTGGCTGGGGATTCAAGTAGCCAGGACTCCTGAGGTTGGATCTCAGCAATATTGAGCGTGGATAAATTGCTGTTATGGGAGTTTTGCTTATACTGCTCTATTAATTTAATAGCAGATGCTGACTTTATTATGGTAAATAACATATTCATTAAAATGTTTAGACACTCATGAATGAAGAGAAGAGACATTAGAAATGCACTCTACTAGCGTAACTAACAAAGCAATGAAATCATCTCGTGGCATTCGCGGACACTGGCGTGGTGGTCTGTATGCTTGCAGTCTGCTTCCTTCAGCCTGCTTCATCTTTGGCATTCCAGCCTGCCTTGTAGAACTTTGAGGCGAACTAGAGAGCTCTTTGTTTGGGAGAGAAAAATAAGCAGCATCTCATTGGAATCAAGTGATTAAGAGGTAATGCAAACCTTCATGAAGGAAAAATTGATTCTGGACTGGTTTAACCTAATCCACCACAGGGTGCTATTAAGGTAGGCTTTCTTTTTCATTTTATAAGATAGGAGATGGCATTCTGAGCAGGCAGCTGAAAATACACAGTTTACAAATATCAGGTAAGGCTTGGTGGGTTCCAGGCACAATTTTGTTTAGTATCCTAATTCTTTGGGTTTTTAGAACATTCACCTTACCGATGGACAGCTCATAAGTCTTCCTTAATGTCTGTAAGAATTGTTAGTTCATTAAAATATTCTGAAAATGAGGGGCAGGCTTGTAATGCCAGCACTTGGGAGGCTGAGGCAGGATTACTGCAAATTTGATGCCAGCCTGGTCTATACAGAAAGACTCTGTCTGAAATACCTATGCTCTAAATGTATGCTGTAGATACCATGGTTGGTGGTTCATGAGTGTAAACCCACCTACTTGGGAGGTAAGCACAGGACAAATGCAAATTTAAGGCCAAATCAGACAACTTCATGAAAACATATCTGAACATAAAAATAAAATAATATAAAATAAAATAAAAAGGGCTTAGGTTTGTAGATGTGGGAAAGAGCACTCTCAAATCCCATCATATTTTACACAAACACACACCCACTATAGCCAGTAAGGAAGTGGTTATAGGAAATAAGCCATCATTTTAATTTTCAGTCTCTCGGGGAGGTCTTAGGGTCAGAGCTTGCATATTCAGAGTGCCATATTCATTGAGTCATATGCAACAGGAAACATTTAGGTCATCATAATAATATGGCCCTGAGAAACTGGATGATGGTGTGGCAATGGGAGAGGACAGATGTGAGAGAAAACAACTTCTCATATCAACAGGTCCTCGTGATTCTTAATTGTATATAAGAGCTAATGGGGAGGAAAGAGTTGATTTTTTTTTTCCTAGTGCATTCATTCACTTTTTTAAGAAGCTAATCTTTGTGACAGATCATGTCACAGGCACCTGAATACAATGCAGTTGCCATTGCTGTGCTTCCTGAAGCTTCCATGGACAAAGCCAGCCATGCTACTGTGTCACTGTGTGCAGTTTCCCTGTGGATACTCAAGCTTCTATGCAAATTGTCTCCAGAACCAGAAAAAAATGGATTTTCTGTTTCTATCACCTATGCTCCCATTATTGCTTCTCTTTACAAGAATACAACAAAAGCCAAGGTAGGGAGGGAGTCTGGGGCATAGACTGAGAGCCTTTATGGCCAGTGGTACAGAAGTATATGAGTCTTACCGTCTTGAGGGAGCAAGGAACACAGAACAGAGCCTAAGGAGACTAGCCCCATGTAATTCCAGGGACACTGGAGACAAGGTAAGAGATTCCTGTGGGTGCAGTCCTGTCTGTACTTTGTTCCGTTAACTGGGAAGTTACCAACTAGTGATATGCAAACTTACAGTTCGATGAATGCCTAATGGTAATGTAAATAACAGCTTATTTGTACCAAATTAGCTATGCACTTTCCTTAGCCTATTTGTAGCCCTCAGTAATTGTGAGGAGTTTTGGTGGCTTGGGCTCCTTAGCAAGAGACTAACCTCAGTAAGACCTCTGAGGCTATATCAATCCAATCTTATGTCTCTGTATATAAAAATATTTAGCATAGATAGAGAGATATTTTCTCTTAGTTAAATGAGAAGGTTTTGAACTAATGATGTTTTGACAAGATATCATGTCTGAATCTTGTACTATGAATAACTACTTAAAAGACAACAATGTGCAATGTATTAATTATTGTAACTGTCCTACTAACCTGTTTGGAAACTGTCTCATTGCTACTTCTTTCTCAATAAAATTAATATTAAAAAATATTTTTTCTTTGGTTCTGACTGATAACATACCACAAGCAAAGAAGGCAAAACCCTGAAACCAGCGAGCCCTAGTGGACATATAGTTACTGTGGTCACATTCAATTTATAGGGATCACCACTCTATTCCCAGCGACACTTTGTGAAGTGTTCTTTCTGAGTTCTCTTTGCCAGTTTCTTCTCATAGTAATGACTGATAAAGTTGTGTTTTCTGAAGGCTCATTCCTCAGACCTCTACACACTTATTTTTATCTTCTCAAATCCCTTGGTGACAAAGATAGTCAATAGTAGTGTATGTATATTCAGTTGCGTAGGTGCCATCAGATGGGAGGATTCCAATTTTAATTGATCACTTGAACACCCTTCAAGGCAGACTGTTTAGTGCTCAGGTCTTGGCACATACTAAAAACAGATCCTTCTCCTCACTGCTCTCAGTTAACAAACAATGGCAATAACACATGGAAAACAACTACCATCATTTCCTGATCTGTTACCATCCCAATAACTGAAAACTTCTTGGTTTCCATGGCCAAGGTCAGGAACTTTGTGGCTATTAATGGTTTCTTTATTTCCCACACAATGTGGATGCCACACACTACCAGCATATTCTCTCAACTGGAAATTCAAGATAGGCCCAAAATCTGATCTCCTTGATCTGCTCACCATGAACACAGAGGCCCAAGACACTAATGATTGCTCTAAATTATTCCAATGGACTTGCATTTTCTGAAAGACCATTTCATTTTTTAAATCTAGTATTTTATTACTAGATGATTTTAGTGCATGAAATTTGCATTCATCTTAGGCAGTTAGTACGTGCACATATTTATCTCAAATTATTTTAATTCAGAATAAAAACATCAATAGGCTCTTAATTTGTCTTCCTTCTTTTACACTTGGTACCTCCTACAGTCTATGCTATATAACAAGAGTAGTCTTTCCAAATTTCTCTTCAGATTCATTGATGGATTCTAGTATCACTTGAGTTAAATTCCTAAGACCTTACCTTGGCCTGTTTTATGGTTTATAGCTAAAATGTCACCTTGAATTCTTATGTATGTTGAAGATGATTGGCTGATGGGGAAGCTGCATTCATCAGTGAATGCAACTGTGCATGAGTTTAATAGATAAAATTGTTATTGTATATGTGGGGGGGATTTGCTGCAGGTGGGACACTAGGCCACGATTTAGAAGGTGACATTACTGTCCATGGCTCCTCCTGCATTGCCCCTTATTGGCTGGCTTGGAGTAAAGAGCTTTCCTTTGCCATGCCCTTTCCTCCATACTGAGGCCACAAGCGCAAGCCCAAGGAACTATTTTATAAACTTCAGTTGCATTTAGGAAAATGGTGCTAGAGCACTATGTGGAAATGGAGGGAACAGGAAATGAATTGAAGTGTACGATACACTTTTATCTATTTCTGACAGTGAACCTAATCACTATGTACATACTGATAAAAGAAATAAAGTCAGCTTCTTTCTCCTTTAAGTGTTGAATATGTTATTCCAGTGATGAGAACACAGCCAAGGTAGAGTTCTCCTTTTTCTGATCGCTACAGCAATTGTCTCTTTGGCTTAGGCTTTCCTAATGTTGCTAACACACAAGTTGTTCCAGTGACCAGGATTTCTTGCTCTTTTTCACAAGTACTCATAACCTATGGGTTTGTGCTGGCTCTTCCTCACTGGAGTCTTCATTTCCCTGCTACCTAAAAGTTGTCTGCCAACTTCATCAGCTCTCTGTTGAGGTATCACATTGTTAAAAGTGCTTTCCCTTATTTTGGCTCCATAAAAACCTTTTTCCGTTTAGTCTGTTTCCTTCTCCTGATTTACGTTGTTCATGATCCTTACTTCTCTTGACTTTTGTTTATATAATTGTGTAATTCCGTTTTCTCTGCCCAGCTCTTGCCACTTGAATGTTAGCACTGTGTGTATAAGTACTTTGTTTTAATTATTGGTACGTTCCCACTGTCTAGAAGTGATGCATCAGCCTGGGTAGGTGCTTAATACATACTTGACTGAATGAGCGACTGCAGTATAGGGAACAGATTACACAGCAATGATTACATATGGTAGTAAATTAAGATGAGGAAGGGCCAGCCAAACAGGTTAGCAGAATAAATCGCCTGAAAGCAGGCACAGGGGCAGGTGGTCTGATCTCTGGGCCTGCTGTGCCGGCCCCGCCCCCAGGACACACTGAGACTGCAATTGAGACTAGGTATGGTGGTGTGCGCCTGTAATTCCAGCTCTTGGGAAGCTGTAAACAGGAAGATCAGTACAAATCTGATCTAGTAGTGAGACCTTGAACACCCTGTAGACCCTTCCCTAAAATAAGATAAAAAAAATGAGGATTCTATGATACATTATACCTTAGACTAGGTAAGTAATGGATGATGATATTGGAGGAAGAGCACTGCATGCTTTTAGATATTTTAGAAATAAAATAGATCACCTTTAATGATCAGTTGAATGTAGGTGGCAAGGAATTGTGTGGTGCTTGGATTATCCTCAGATTCTCAGAAATAAGACTGAATTAATGATTTTGCTATTATTTGAGGAAAAGGAATAGAAGCAGAGGGTATTTTAATAGAAAACTATTAATTCTGTTCTGTATGTTTAATCTTAACATTTTATATCAAAACAATTTCTTACATCTCAGTAGCCATTGCCTATATGAATCAAATTTCTAAATTAATTGTGAAATATAAAAAAAGAAGTTCCTTTTTGTTGCTGTTAATTTCTAAGGAATTGATGAAAGTATGAATGACTAGGTGTGTGCTCTACACCTTCACTTACAAGACCTATTTTTCTTTTTCTAATTCACTGTAAGCCATTTCCTCCATCAAAGTCTTCCCTGAGAAACTGCCTATCACAAAATAAGTTTCTGATGGTATGAATTTAGGTGAATGCAACATTGTCAGCCTCATTTCTGAATATAAAATAAAAGTCTCTACATCTGTCTCTACTCTCAAAAATTTAATGCAAGGGGGAAAAAAAAACAAGGATGTAAGATCACTACTGAAATAGTTGCCTACTTTTTATTTTTAATCAATGTATTTTGAATATGGTCTCACTGCACACATTGGACTCTTAGTGATCCTCTTGTTTTCAGATTCCTCAGCATTGAGATTACAGGAATGCACTACCATGTCTGGACTTGGTCACAGGCTCAGTGTGCCCCAGGGCACGGCTGGCGTGGCATGTGGTTCTGGGGATTGAACTGGTCCCCGTGCTTGCCTAAGCAGGCACTTAGTCCACTGAGCAATCTTGCAGGCTCTATGCCCACTTTTTAATGTATATAAATCAAATAAAAGCTTAAATCTGGTTTTAAATATATAAGAGAAGTTTTAGGTGCACTGTCATTCATGTCACAGAAAGGAGTACCCAGAGCACTTCAGCTTCATTTCTACTTGTCAAATACATTTTCAAGCCTAAGAATTTGAAACCAAAAAAATATGAAGTATAATCTTTGTAAGAACAAATGTATGTCCAATACGTATGAATTTATATTGCTCTTCAGGGTGATTTAAGTTGGCTTTGTATACATAGTATAAAATCTAAGTTTGTTTTTAATACTTTTAGCTATGTGAATGCCTGGTTGCCTTGGAGATACATTATAGTTTCTATTGTAGGTGTGTTAAAAGACAAGCAAACACACCAAAGGAAATTGCTTAGCAATAAAAATTAGAAAGGGATGAAGACCAGTGTAATAAACTTTTTAAAAGTAAATCTACCTTTGCAATGACTTTTTGAAATAAGTCCCCTTACAATGGCTATGGAAAGCATGAATGTTACCATTATATTAAAATAGAACAGCAGAGAAAATTGAGTTCCTTACATCATTTTTTAAAGATTACTTATTTATTTATTTGGTACAGGGTCTCGCTATGCATCTCAGATGTACAGAAATCTTTCTGCCTCTGCCTCCCCAACACTGGTGCAACAGGTGTGTGTCACCATGCCTGGTTTCAGTGAGCCAGCATGGCGTGTGGTGCTGGGGATCAAAGCCAAGTCTTTGAGCTTGGAAGGCAAACACTTAGGGCACCAAGCTATCTCTCTGGCCCCTTTAAATCTTATTAATGTCTAAACTTTACAAAGATACATACAAGAAACAAGAAGAGAGCTACACATACATGCACACTTTAAGAAAAAAAAAATACATTCATTTGTGTACCAGAGAAAGATTTATTTAACATCTATATTTTGACCTGTTTGGAACTCATGCCATAGGAAGTGCTATGCACAAAGAAAATGCAATATAACACCTTGTATGAGATCATATGATATGCAACTTTAGTATAATAGAGAACATAGTAGATATCAAAGGACTCGTACTCTCCAGTGTCGTAAGGGGAGATACTACTTCTTACTATAGTAAAGTGAGAGTGAAAATGTAGTCACAGTCTCAGAAAAGGCAACATTGGAGCTCTACATTGCCATGGATAAGCAGTAGTATAAAAGGCACAAATAAAAGAAAGGGATAAAAGCAAAGCTCTAAGAACAGAAATACAACGGCAGATGATCACCGGGCATTTGTATATAATAGTATGCATTTAGTTCTGTTGGTCAGACCTAAGATCACAGGGAAAGGATTTCAGCGTGGGGCTGGGGATATGGTCTTGTGAAAGAGTCTTTACCCTCTTTACCCTGCATGATTGAAGCCTTCAATTCTATCCCCAGAACACACACAAAAAGAAAAAATCTGTAAATTGTAGTGTAGATTTTCAGATTTACATTTTTTTGCAGTGCTTGGGATTGAATTCAGGGCCTTACCCTTGCCAGGCAAGTGCTTATTCTACTGAGTTATCTCCCCAGCCCTCAGATTTACATTTTACAAAGTTTGATATCGAAAGAATTGATGCAAAACTTT
>PVKA01010782.1:33458-63278 GCA_004027165.1 Ctenomys sociabilis
TTTTTTTTTTTTTTTTTTTTTTTTTTTTTTTTTTTTTTTTTTTTTTTTTTTTTTTTTTTTTTTTTTTTTTTTTTTTTTTTTTTTTTTTTTTTTTTTTTTTTTTTTTTTTTTTTTTTTTTTTTTTTTGGAACTGGGATTTGAACTCAGGCTCTTGTGCTTGCCAGGTAAGTGCTTATTCTACTGAGCCATCTCCCTGGTCCAATATGTGAAATCTGTTGCCAGTTCAATTCTGGAGACTTCTTAAAATATCTCTGTAGTGCCTCCTTTAGAGTCAGCTTCACTGACCTTTGTTACAAAATTCAGATTTCCAGTGTTTACCACTTATCTGTTTCTTCAGTGTTATTGATCCAGAACCAATGCCGAAATACAACATGGTCTAGCAGCAGAAGCCACTCTAAGGTCCCCAAACTCGCTATCCTCTCTGTCATTTAGGGTGTTGCTTGTACTCTGTTTTAAATGTCCTTTCTGCCAGCCTCCTTCTGTCCATTGGGCAGTCTTTGCCTACTTCTTGAAGATAGCCATGCTTTGTGTAAGTTGGTGTTGTAGTGTCAACTTTCTAAATGTATTTATTGACAATTTGTACTTCTTTTACTTATAGATGGCTATTAATTTTAGTGTACCATATTTTGAATGCTCTTTTATTTTGGATAGTTTAATTTTTAATGTATGTGTATATTCTAAATGTTAGTCCTTCCATCTGAGAAATACTTGTCCATCTTTTTTTTTCATTCTGTAGCATGCTCTTCAATCCTTAGGTTGTTTCCTTTGCTGTGGAGATTTTTAACTTGATAGGATCCTGTTTGCTATTATTGATCTTATTTATTGTGAAAAAGATCTGTTCAGAAAGGCATTGCCCAAGACTGGGAATATAGTTCAATGTCACAGCACCTGCCTCACAAGGGCAAGGTCTTGAGTTTGATACCCAGTACCAAAAATTAAAGTAAAAAGGTTTTTAAGAAAGACATTGCTTATGTCTATGTGTTCAGGATTACACTTTCAGCAGATTCCATGTGTTTGTGTTAATATTTAGAAATTTGATTCATTTTGTTTTGGGGTAGCACATTGGATGGGGGATTGTGATGTGATTTGTACATGCCTGAAGTTCCTATGGGAAGTGTGATCATGTGCTATCAATTATTTATGTATCTATGTGTGTTCATTTGTGTGTATCTGTCTGTCTGTCTGTCTGTCTGTCTGTCTGTCTGTCTGTCTGTCTATCTATCTATCTATCTATCTATCATCTACCATCCATCATCTATCTATGCATCATCTATCTCTCTATCCATCATATCTATGTCTATCTATCATTTATCTATCATTTTATGAGAAAAAAATGAGTTCAGAAATGTCATGCACATGCACCAACTCCCCACTGCGAATGTAATCCCTGTGCAGTACAAACATGAACCAATAAAAATACTCAAAACAAAGGGATAGCTACGGGACTAGAGTCAATCTTGTGCATGTGATTTTCCAGTTTTTGCCAGTGAAAGTTTTTAAGGAGACTGCATTTCCTCAGCATAATTTTGGCTTCTTTGACAAAGATCAGGTAGCTAAATGCTCTTGGAGTTGTCTCTGTCCTTTCTGTTTGTTACACTGAGCTATAAATCAGTTTTGCTCATAAATATCATGCTGTTTTGATCACTGTAGTGTGACTTGATGCCTACAATAGCTATACCTTCTGTTTTGCACTTGTTGCCCAGGATTGCTTTTGCTCTTCTACATTTTTTCTTGTTTCATGTGAACTGTAGGGCTTTTTCTATAATTCTATTGGTATTTGGGGATGTTATTGGTACTTTGGCCGAGTTTGTCTAATATCTGTGTCAGTTTTGGAAGTGTGGTCACTTTGATTACATTGGATCTGCATCCCCACAGGTAATGGTGTCTTCCATGCATTTGATCCTTTTCAGAGTACTACGGTTTTCATTGGATAAGTTTTCTGTTAATTTTGGGGTAGATTAAATTAATTGTTTTTGATATTATTGTGAATGATATTATTATCCTAATTTATTTGTCAGTGAGTTTATTATTAAATATTATTGATTTTTGAGTATTGACTTTGTATCCCACTCTGCCACTGAATCATTCTCCTCTTCCTCCTTCCTCCCCCTCTCCCTCTCCCTACCCTCTCTCTTTCTCTATTTCTCTTTCCCTCTTAGAAAAGGTTTATATCCGTTTAATTTCTTATATCTTCTTGGGCGCATTGATTGATTAACGTTGGTGATTCAGTAAATAAATGTCTCAGTTACTTTTCTTTCATTAGTGGCACAAATACCTGACAGCCAAAATGAAGAAAGGAAAGGTTTATTCAGATCACAGTTAATGGAGGTCTCAGTCCATACCCAACTGGCTCCAAAACAGAGCAACAAACACATGGCAGAGGGCAACCTTTCATGACAGTGGCAAAGAGCAGAGAACAAAATGGAGAAGTAGCAGCAACAATGGGTGCAGAGAGCAAGGCTGTCTCCCTTCAGTTGTAATCAGCCTACCCACCCCAGGCTAGGGGCAGCACTCACACCCCAAATCCCAGTGTCATGAGTTAATCACAAACTATAGAAGTCACCCCATGACTGCATGAGGCTTGAGGGCAACTAGACACAAACCATAACAATAAAGATTAACTAGAAGATAAAAGAAACCCAAAAGGTCATGGAAGAGTCCTCTTGTGATGAATAGGTAGCCAAGGCTCAAGGCCAACCATCTGAAACTGTGGAAACTGCAAGAACTCTGTGAGATTACTGTGGAACTTTGCCAGTGGCAGCCTTGAGCTAGACATGAGGCAGAATGGAAAATGCTGAGCAATTATAACAAGATGCACCCATCAGTGAAATAAAATCCCACAAGCAAAACCATAAGAATTTAGAGTATATTGACTGATGCTATACGGAGATTTTTATGCAGTATTAATTATATGAACCTGAAATGTATTTATTTTATTTTAATTAAATGTATAATATGAGGTCTATTTTCTTAACCAGTTTTGAACTGTAGAGTATGGTGTTGCTAACAGTATGAGTTTTGAACAGCACCCTAAAATATTTTCATTTTTCCTTAAGGGAAATTTTTCTCATTAAAAAAGAATTATTTTTCTTCTTTCAGCAGTAGCTTATTGCACACTAGGTTAAATGTACTCCAGATTTATCAGCCATAGCATGTGACACAGTTTCTTCCTTTTTAAAAGCTAAATAATATCCCACTGTATATATCCACATTTTGCTTATTCATTCTGTCAATGAACACACAGGTTATTTTCACCTCTTAATTGTTACAAATGATGCTTCAATGAAGAAGAGAATGCAATATATCTCAAAGATACTGCTTGGAATACTTTTGAATAAATATCCTGAAGGGGAATTTCTGAATAATATTGTAGTTGTCTTAGGTCCTCTTCTTTCTTTTCTGGGACAAATACCCGACACTCACAATGAAGGAAGGCAAGGTTTATTTAGCTCACAGTCAGTAGAGGTTTCAGTCCATACTCATCTGGCTCCAGAACCACAGTGGCATGTGGCAAAGAGCAGCCTTTCATGGTGACAGCAAAAAGTAGAGAGCTAAGGAGTGACAATAGCTCAAGCAGCTAGCTAGCCTGTCTCCCCTCCTCTCATTGCAATGCAGAATATCTGCCACAGGGGACTCACCCAGAATCTCAGTATTTGAGCATGAATCAATCATAGACGCTAGAAGCTGCACCATGAATGTATGAGGCTTTTGGGGCACAACTAGACATGAACCATGACAGTAGTCTTAGTTTAAATTTGTGGAGACCATTACATTTTTTTGTTAAATTTTTCCCCATTATACCTTCCTACTGATAGCAAATAAATGTTTGAATATTTCATACCTTCCCTCATACTTGTTTTCTATTTTATTGATAATAGCAATCTTAACAAGTGTAAAAACTATATCAGCTTAAAAAAAGATAGATACACAGCTGCATTCTCCTAGTTCAGTGAATAGAGGGATCTGCTCTAATAGTGTTTGTAAATAGAATATCATGTCTGCACCTTGTACAACAAATAACCACTAAGAAAACAATATGCAATGTATTAATTATTGAATCTGTCCTACTAATTTGATTTTAAACTGTCCCATTGCTATTTGTTCTTCAGTAAAATTGTGGAAAAAAATATACATCACTGCTGTTTTCATTTTTATTTCCTTTATATTTGCCTATATTGTACATATTTTCATCCAGCTGTTTATATGAGTTTAAATAATTTTTAATCTTTTATTAATTTATTTATTTGGCATATGGCCTTACCACATAGCTCAGACTCATGGTGATCCTGCTGGCTCAGCTCTCCGAGCACTGGGATTACAGGAGTGAAACATCACACCTAGTTTTTATGGCCAGCATGGTATGTCCAGGGCTCCAGACGTAGCACTGCCTGTGATACCGGGGATGAAATCTGAGTCCTTGCACTTGCAGGGTAGGTATTTAGACTGCTGTGCTATCCCTCCACTTTTATAAATATCTACTTAAATATAAAGTCCATTTTATATGTTGTTTAGATATTTGCTTTTGAGTTGGAGGAGTTTTGGAAAGCATTTTCTACCATTCCATGGATGACCATCTCACTTCACTTTTGCTTGTCCTACTTACGTAGTAGTTTTTATTTTCATATATTACCACTTGTTCATTTTGTCTTTAATTATCAGTACTTTCATATACCAGCAATTACGGTAACACTAATATCATGAAGCTGTTCTACATTGTTTTCTAAGACTTTTCCATTTTTGTGTACTGTGTCATTATCTTTAACCCATTTTAGTTGCTATGCATATGGTACAAAATAATGGTTTACTCCCATTTTTATGTGTATATCTAGTTTTCTCCACACCATTCATTGAAGGTGCGAGTTTTGCCCTTTTTGTAATCCTTGCACTTTTCTAATGATCATCTACCTTATACACATTAATTTGGTTGAGTGTTTTCTGTTTCATTTCATAGATCTCTGTGTTCCCCCTCCCCAGTAAATTACTGATTTCATTTCTGTCATTTGGAACAAGTCTGATATGAGGTGTTTTGAAATATTTTGTTCTTTATAAGATTGCTTTTGTTACTTGGTGCAACAAACGGGCTGCTGATATTTGAGAGACACCACTAACTTGAATAAAATTTACTTTACAGGGTAGAATGGTCTGTTTGTATCTACAATATTTGCATGTTGAGATAGTGACTAGAATGTGATTTTTAGTGTCAAGGTCTTTTGGAGTTTGTTAGATCATGAGGGCAGAATCCTAATGAAGAAGAATAATGCTTTTGTTAATAATATCTCAAAGAGGTGCCTAACAGCTCCCACCCTGTGACAGTAGGGAAAACAGCTCTCTCTCAATCAGAGTGTGATGCTTACTAAGTACTGAATTTGTCAGTGCCTTCACCACTGATTTGCAAAACTTCATAAATATAAGAAATAAATTTTTGTTGTAATAAACTAGTTTATGGTAACTTAAAGGGACTGAGACTCATACTATGAACATTCTTTTTTATTTTATTGAAATACAAATGTCAATCAGACAGTTTCAAGACACCTTAACCATACAGATTCAATAAATTAATACACTGCAAAATGTTTTCATAATGTTTTGGTATTGTAAAAGGTGCATACATGATATTATATTTACAGATATTATTTTAGCAGATATCTCTTATCAGTGAATTAAGAGTGTAGCTGCTTACTTATCTTATTTTTTATACCTGAATTATATCAAAAATTCAATAATTATTTTCCTAGTGGATGACCATAGTACTAGAAGCCGACATAATATCCTGTCAACCACCATTAGTGCAGATCTTGCCTCTCATAGAATTATGTAGAAGCACAGCGTTATCTATCCCAACTGTACTGTCTATACACACACATCATGATTGGAAGAGAAAGTAGGAGGAACTCTTGAAGACATAGGGGTAGGTAAAGAGTTCATGAACAAACATATATTCGCACGGGAAGCTCTTGAAAGAATCAACAAATGGGATCAACTCTTCTTAAGAAGCTTCTGCATGTCAAAAGAAATTGTCAACAGAGTGAAAAGACAACCCACAAACTTTGAAAAAATCCTAACTAATTAGCAATCAGACAGAAGACTACTATCTAGAATTTATAATGAACATTTTAATAGTATTGTCTTCTATCCCGTGGACACTAGATGCCTTTGTTTCCTTTTGGTATCTTTTAATTGTCTTTCAGCAATGATTAAAGTTGTTTTTTTTCACAGATTTTGGCTACTTGACCATGTTTGTACCCCAGTGGTATATTAACTTTGATGTTACTATAAGTGTGATTGTTTTCTTGATTGTCTTTTTAGATTGTCCTTTTTTATTATGGTGAAGTACAACTATTTTTCTATTCATTGATTTTTAATCCTGCAAGTTTATTTCATTCATTTGCTAGTGATAAAAGTTTTTGAATAGACTGTTCAGAGATTTTGTTAACATGGGCTATTATGTTATCTACAGCGATAAAGTTAGTTATGTTTTCCTTTCTTTTTTTCTGATATGGATGTCTTTTTTTCCATAATTGCTCTAGCTAGGACTTTAAAGGCAAAGCAGCTCCCAAGTGACTGCAGGGAAACCCCCAGTGAAGAGGCAGCTAAGCAGGCATGAACACTCTTGAGGACTTCCTGCTTGGAACTGGAAGGACTTTGAATTCAGACAGTACAATTGCAAAGGTGAGAGAGATGAGCAATTGCACTCAGGCAGTATCATCCCCAAATTCTTTTTAACTACAACATAAGATGAACTATATTTAACTGATTCATATCAGTTGGCGACATGCTACCAAATGTAAGATGGGAAGCCAAGTAAATTTACAGGGAGAAGTATAAGTAGTGATCTTCACACACTGACTCAGTGTACATGCTTGATTTTATTTTTGTGTGTGTGTTTGTTGATTTTTGTGCTTAAACAATTTGTTTAACTGAAATGAACATATTTGTTTCTGAAGTGACTTCCATTTATTTTGATCCATCTTTTCCCCATGATGATTTACAAGATCTTCAAGTCAATATAAATATTTGAATATTTGTATTACCCCTGCGTAATACCTCAGTAATATCTTTCAGCAAGTAAAACACTGAAGAGTAAAGACTAGACACAATTACTAGGCACAGAGAACATCTGCTGCAAATATTTCTGAGGGAAGAAGGCACCACATACCGGTTCAACTAAGAAAAGAACCCTTACAACACAACATGTAGGACTCAGAACACGTAAGCTGCCCATTAGGTACTGAATGGCAGAGCAACACCCCCAGTTCATGCCATGAATTCATAGGGAATGGGTTCCAACAGCTCAGGTTCCTTTCCATTGGTCCTCATGAAGTGTGCTTCTCTGGGAGGGGCAGGCTGGCACTTCAGTTAAACTCAGATAAATATTACCATGTAAAAACAGGAAGGGTCTATAACATTACCCAGTATGCTGTTGGCCTTGTTGTAAAAAAAGCATCTTAAGAATAAGATACTTGCCGAGAGGATTAATACTGAGCATATTGAACACTCAAAAAGGCATGATAACTTCCTACAACGTGTCAAGGAAAATGATCATGTTTGTTTCTTTTAATCCATCAGTGCTATGTAAAGTATAGTTAATCTACATTATCTTGAGGAAACATAGACAAACAGGAATTGTCTTAGGGGTTTTTGGTTGGATATTTTAAGATATATTTCTTCATGGGCATGTATTAAAGCTAAATTTCTAAAAACCAGATACATGAGATTCAAGTCTAAGTACCACAAAGTATAACTTTAGTTAGAAATAAGATGGGGCTAGTGATATAGCTCAGAGAAATAGTGCCTACCTGTCAGGTACAAGGTCCAGAGTTTGAGTCCCAACACACACACATTAAAGAAATGGAATGAATGCAAATGTAATTAGTGAAACAGCACTACCATAACATCAGCCCTTACTCAGATAAGTGATGCCTTTTAAGAAGAATAGCAAATAGAGATACAGAGGGAGAAGTTGGCCACTAAATGGCAGAAGCAGAAATTAGTGTGAAACACTTGTAAACCAACTTTTTTAAGGGACTGTTAAAATACCAGAAGCCAAGAAGAGACATAAAATTGATTATGCCCTAGACCCTGCAGAGAGGACATAATCTTGGTGATACTTTGTTACTGATGTGTACTGGCCTCCAGAACTGTGAAAAAATAAATTTCTTTCATGTTAAGCACTCCTGGTCACTGGAACTTTGTTTTAGCAGCCTTAGGAAACAGTGGAATTGATTATTCACAGTATAATCAAAATATAAAACAGTGGAGACATAAGTTAGGGAGGAAGTGCCTTCAAGAAAACCCAGTGGACAACTGGTCACAAGATATTTCTAAGTGAGATGAATTCTACACCCTGAGAACACTCACTGTGGAGCGTACTGCATTTTGTTGTAGGCTGCTGAACACAAACCAGCTTGTTAAACCATCAGTCACTCTCAAATGTACAGTAATGGGAGTAAAAGACAACATGTTACTTACTCAAAAATTCTGCCTTTAAGTTGAACAATGGAAGAGTTAAATAACAGCTTAGGTGCTTCTGCTTCCCACTCTTCTGGTTGATTTCTCATTCTTGTGTCAGCATAAAAAAAAAAAGCCTCATAGATATTATTGGTCATGTTGGTAGGACTCAAGGAAAAATACCCAGCTATGAAATAGAAAAAGAAAGGAAAAAGTAAAGAAGAGACAAAAAAAAAAAAAAGCTAGGCATGGTGGCACAGGCCTGTCATCCCAGCACTTGGGAGGCTGAGGCAGGAGGACTGTTGTGAGTTCGAGACCAGCCTCAGCTACAAAGTGAGCTTAAGGCCAGCCTGAACTGCATAGTGAGACCCTGTCTCAAAAAGACAAAAACAAAAAAAAAAAAAAAAAAAAAAAAAAAAAAAAAAAAAAAAAAAAAAAAAAAAAAAAAAAAAAAAAAAAAAAAAAAGAAGAAGAAGAAAGAAATTTACTGACACAAGCCAAACACCACCAGAATTTAAATAAGTTAATTGATTTCCAAATATATGCGAAATTCTGGTCAAACAGTTAAAAGCCAACTTATATAGAAAAAATGGTGAGATATAGTGGAAGTCAAATGGGCTTTCTGTCTGTAACATCAAAGGTCTTAAGTGTCTCAGAGTATACATTACATTTTTATGTTAGCTCCAAAGAAATTGGAATCACTGATAATTGAATAAAATCTGAAAAATAATTTCAAACCTATTTTTTTTACTAAATGTACAGCCAAACTACTTATAGAATTATGCAGACCGTCATGCCTACATATACATATAGACAATTCTATATAAAGTATCTATTGCAATATTCAGGCTGGATTTTTGATCCATGAATATGGATTTTTATAGAGATTTTTGTGTATTCACCAGTCAGTTGGAAATTTTAAGCTAGTATATATTAGGAATTTAGTTACATGGCTTGCAAAAAAAAAGGGGGAGAAAATCAGCTGTAGATGAAAATTAAACAAAAATACTAGAGATGCACATCCAGTTGTAGGCAACTGAATTTGTTTAAAAAAATGGTTCATGCAGGTAAAATATATATATTTTATATTGTATAAGTAAACTAAAAACCATACTTTAGTACAACAATTACCATATTGTTTCTTTCTTTAGATATATATAGATACTGTAGATCCCCCACATACGCAGTACTGAAGTATAAAAGAAAAACATTTCTTTTCCTCTACTTTTAATTGAGAACTTCCCTCCAGATGTACTTAAAACAGCTGTTGGTTTCATAGGTGTCTCACAACTCCAGATAACACATTTATAGCTTTATTCATTTACTTATATATCATGTGAAAACTTGAGAAGGAGAATTTAGAGTAAATTGTCTCAATTTATTTTCTACTGTCTTTGCCAAAGAACCATACAATTATTTCTTTTTGATGAAATGTTATATCAGACCCATTGATGATTATAAAAAAACTGAGGTTTTTCTTTTTTTTTTTTTTTTTTCTTTTTTGGGGTGGGGCATTTCCAGCATGTGGTGCTAGGAATAGAACTGTGGTCCTTGCACTTTGCCTAAGCTTGCCTAAGCAAGCGCTTTAGACCCCTGAACTAGCTCAGCATCCTGAAGATCATTTCTTGCTCCAAATATTTTCTATCACCTTTCACTGCCTTCTAATACTAAATTGTCACCTTTCATATCATGTCAAAATTTGATGTGTTGGGGCTTGGGAGGTAGCTCAGCAAACTAAGTACCTGCATGGCAAGCACAAGGAACTGAGTTCTAGCATCAGTATTACATGCCATGCCAACCCTCATTGTGAGACCCTGTATTAAAATTTGAAGACGGCCAGGCATGGTGGCGCATGCCTGTAATCCCAGCACTTGGGAGGCTGAGGCAGGAGATTGTTGTGAGTTTGAAACCAGCCTAAGCTACAAAGTGAGCTTAAGGCCAGCCCGAACTGCCCATAGTGAGACCCTGTCTCAAAAAAGACAAAATATAAAATAAAATTTGAAGAGTTAACATTGTAAAGTACAAAAACAAAAGAGCATGTTCTGACTTATTCAATACAATTCTCATCAAAATACTAATGACATTCTTCACATAACTAGAAAATAATCATAGAATTCTTTTTTAAATAATTTTATTGAGAAACAGCAATGAGACAGTTTTAAAATTGATTCGTAGGACAGTTTCAATCATAAATACATTATATATTGTTGTCTTAGTGGTTATTCATTCTACAAGATGCAGACATGATATCCTGTCCTCAGGCACTATTAGAACAAGACTACTTTTTATTTATTGAATTAAGAGAATGTTGCTGTATATCTATTCTAACAATTTTGAATATACAGATACAAAATGGTCATTCAATTGTATCACCTTTTTTTGTTTAGTTTTATTAGGGAAAGATATTATATTGTCATTTAAATATTGTAGGTGCGTGAATTCAGTGAAGTATTCCAATATAGTACAATAGTTCAGAATAGCAATGGGTTTTCTGTAGTGGGTTATCTACAGGAGTTGTTGACTTGAGCCCTTTACAGGTCAGCCTACTAATACGCCTTTACCTTTTATACCTCAATTTTATACTTTTCTCCTGGGTGGTTAAGACCAAGATAAAGCATATAACAAGAAATATAACTTTTGTATCTGACAAGGTCAGTCAAGTCCCCTCAGGATTTATACTGAAACCCTCTACTACACTTTGTAGATCCTTTGTCAGTGTCAGCCATGTGGATGAGTCATGGTCATGGCTTGACCAATTTGTTCTCTGTGAAAGCCTGAGAGAATGTTTTCTCTCTATGTGATGCTCCTTAGGCACACTCTACATCACTCACCACATTGCTCCGTGGCCCCATCATCTTCTGAATCTGAAAATGTGCAACACAACTAAGTTACGTGATGTTACAATATAGGTTCGCCTATGTCCTGAGTTTTTACTGATCTTGAAAGGCTAGGGCTAAGATGTTGGTTGTCCTTGCAGCCCTTCTTTTTCTCTAACGTTTGGATTGCAAACTTAGGTTGTTAACCCTCTAGAAGAGAAGCTTATTTTTACCCTACAACATATGCAGTTGGGTTTAATCTAACTGTCTGAATATCAAATATCTTAGGCGTAACATGGAACAGGTATTTTACATCAAGTATTGGTATGTTAAACGTTTAAGTCCCTACAGAATATGAAGAGAAAAATTTAAAAATTTTTAAAAAGTGAATAAACACTTACATATCTTTACATAGAAATATAGAAAACTAATCATATACAACATTGTAACAGGACAGTTCCCTGACATTTTTTTCTTCTCTTTTTTTTAAAACAAACTTTTACTTGAGAGACAGTATGGCAATAATTGGTATGTCATGACAAGCAGTACTTATTTAGAAGACCAGAATGACAGGCATTCCAACCATGACCCTACTATTACACATTGCCATCTTCAGTGCAGTTACCTAATTCACAGGTATCAGCATATATAGTTAGTCAGGGTAAGAATCCTACCAATTAACTGCTAGTTCTAAAACCCTGCTGATGTTTTTCAGGATCACTGCTTTACCCATCTTCTGCATATAAATGTATAGCTTTTCCCCTGTCGTGTTTCCCAGCTTTTCTCCTTGCTCTCTTCGTTGTCTAACCCTTAAATTTTCACTTTCTTTTTGTGTTTTACCTTTCTATTTGTGTTCCTTCCTTTGAGTTCTTATGGTAGGGAGACTATATGATATTTACACATGTGGGTCTGTTTTATTTCACTTTTGAGTATATCTGCAAGCGGCATCCACTTACATATAAATGCTTCATGTTTATCATTCTTTATAGTTGAGTAATACTCCATTGTATAAAAATACCACATCTTTTTCATCCATTCCTCAGGTATCTGGCATCTTGGTTGTTTCCAAGATTTTGCTATCACAAATTGTGCTGCTATAAACATAGGAACACATATGTCACTATGATATGACATTTTCAGTTCTTCTGGGAGAATTCCCAGTAGGGGGATAGCTGGCATGAATAAGATTGCCAGTTCTAGGTTTTCCAGGTGTCTCGACACTGATTTCCATAATGGTTGCACAAGTCAATATTACCACCAGCAGCAGAGAAGGATTTCTTTTTCCCTACAGAATCTCCAACATTTGTTTTTAGTTGATTTGTGTATGATAGTCATTCTTTCTGGGGTGAGATGGTATCTCAGTGTTGTTTTAATTTGCATTTCATGGATGGCTAGCGATGTGGAGCATTTTCTCATATATTTATTCGCTTCTTTAATTTCGTCCTCTGAGAACTGTATGCTCATCTTGGATGCCCATATCTGGATTAGGTCTTTAAATTTAGGGTCTCTAATGTTTTCTGTTTCTTCATAAATTCTAGAGAGCAGACCTTTGTCTGAGTGCTTATTGGGCAAGATTTTTTTTGAAATTTGAGAGTTATCTTTTCATTTTGTTGGTAATTTCTTTCGACAGACTAAAGCACCTGCTTAGGCATGCTTAGGCAAGCACAGGAACTATAGTTTAATTCCCAGTCCCACATGCTGTGTCAGCCCTGCACCCAGGGTGCTTTGAACCGGCCAGAATCAATGCATAGGGGTGCATATATATAATCCCAGCACTGGGGAGGCTGAGAATAATAGGATCACTATAAGTCTGAGCTGCATAGTAAGACCCTTTAACAACCAAATATATTTTAAAATTAGAAAACAAAGATTGATGGATAGATAGACTGGTAGATAGATAGATAAATTCCATGCAAGAATGTGGAAAAGGGGCAACGCTTATGTAATTCTGATGAATACTATAGTTTGGATCTTCAATGTGACTGAAAGGGATATGTGTTAATTTGTCCTCAATGTTCTGGTATTGAAAGATGATGGGATATTTAGAAAGTGGGTCTTGGGGAAAGATCTCTAGGTTACTCAAGAGTATACGCCTGAAAGGGATTGATAATGAAAATTAGAATCCTTGAAAGCATGTGGTAATAGTCAATCAAATGTCCCATCTTGCATAACTTTATCTGTTAATCTGAGCAACAGATTTGACGATAAAAAGAGATAATATATCAATCACTGTTGATCAGCTACACTTGTATTGAGAATCTGTAGCCTATACATTGTTACATGTTATTCTGTTTCTGTCTTTGCTTTTGTTTTTCTTGCTCTTGTTTTTACTCATCAAAATAAAAAGAAAATTATAATAAAAATAGAATGCTTAAAAAAGGGGACTGTCTTTTCATCTTGATGTTTTCTTCAGTGGCTTCTTCATCATTGGAGATAAATCTAAAGAAAATAAAACAGTTGTATCAGAGCAACATATTGCATGAAGTTATTTATTGCAGCACTGTTTAATGCCAAGTTAGAAAACCAACTAGAACATCTATTATTTGATAAATATATTAAAATGTGTATATTTGAAATGGCACTTTATCCAGTCATAGGAAGGGATGAAATTCTATCACTTAAAGCAACATGGATGGAATTGGAAGACGTTATGTTGAATGAAACAAACCAGACACAGAGACAAACACTGCAGATCCTCACTCATTTGTGGAGGCTGCAAGACGATGATCATAGGAGCAGTGAGGAAAAAGAGGTCATTAGAGGCTACAGAGGGTGGTAAGAGAGAGGAGAATGAGAGCGGATGATGGGTATCAACACAGTTCTCATATGCTATGGCACAGTAGGTGGACTATAGCTTACAAAAATTAATTATACATTCCAAACATATAGATACAATGATATTTGTAGACATAAAAATTCTAAGTATCTGCATATGATTATTTTATTTCTTTTTTTTTTTTTAAAAGTATTTGGTACAGGGTCTCGCTATCTGGTTCAGACTCAAAGTGAATCTCCTGTTTTCTGCCTCCCCAGCGCTTGGATTACAAACATGTGCCACCATGCCTGGTCTTTTTGTCCAGCTCATCATGCCCAGGGGTGGGGCCAGTGTGGTACGTGGTGCCAGGGATCAAATGGCGGTTCCTGCACTTGCCTATGCTGGTGCAGGGTCCACTGAACAATCTTGCTGAACCTGCATGATCACTAAGCATTGTATAAATATACCAAAAGTACAAATGTGTCGATTGAAATTAAAAATAAAATAATTTTTCATTAATAAAATAAAAATTATTTATCAACACAGATATCCCATTGAAGGGTATTGCTTTCCCTCCCAGCAATATGGAACACAGATGAGAAAAGAAAGAAAATTCTGCACATGAGGTTCTGGGATAATTCAATGCTCTGTGTGAAACAAAAGGCTCTGAGGTCAAGAGTTCATGGCTTTTATTGGTACAATCAGGGAGGCATAGCAGAGTGATAGGGAAGCAACACTATGCAGGCAGGGCTGTAAAGAGAAGCAGAGCAATCTTGCACCAGGTATAGAGACCCTCCAATTAGCGGTGCAATGTATAGCTTCATAAATGCAAGGCTGGAATCTTTACTACTAGGGGGTTGTAATTTTTTGGGAATTGCATGGCCTTAGCTGAGTTGTTATCTTAATGCCTAGCTGTGAAATCATCACACAGGCTCTTACTTAAGCCCTATTCCAATGGAGGATAGTACCAATCACCTGGCTATGTTGAGAGTCACTGGGGCCTCAATTGGATGCGGTCACGTTCTTTCCACTAATGAAAGGAACATCTGCTTCAATAGAGGCATTTCTGCATGTGTCAGTGGGTAGGGTTGAAGTAAATAAAGTCAGATAAAGATTGAGGCAATGGACTATGTTTCTCAGGAGGGTGGACCTTGGTGGTCTCTCTCACATCCCAGTAAATATTTAAACACATAAATTTTAAAGGACATTATTCTGAAGATTACAATTTGATTCACATAGGAGGCAATGTAATCTGATGCTATTAACTGTGTGCTCATTGATGGAAGCTATAGGGAAATTTGAAAATTTACACATATATATTTTATATGTAATATGAATATATATATATATATATATATATATATATATATATATATATATATATATATATTCATTACTGGGATTACAGGTGTGAGCCAGCTCACTGGACTTGGTGGTCACCTCAGCATGCCTGGGGGCAGGGTCCATGGGTACTGGGTATCTAGCCCTGGTCCCTGTGCTTGCCTAAGCAGGTATTTTAGTCTGCTGAGCTATCTTGCTGGCCCCATATATATTTAATAAAATAACAAAATTGAGGGTTGGGGAGATAACTCAGTGGGCTAAGCACGAGACTGGTAAGTGCAAGGACCCTTGTTTGATCCCAGGTACTACATGCTGTGCCAGCCCAAGAACCTTGGGCACACCGTGTTAGCCACCAAAGTCCGGGGTGGTGGTGCATTCCTATAATTCTAGTGCTAGGGAGGCTGAGACAGGTGGATCGCTAGAGTCTGAGCTATGCAGCAACATTCTGTACAAAAGAAAAAGAAGAGGAAGGAGATATTTGAGTTTTTACACAAGACAATGAATTTATATTATATAATATATAATATATATTATATAAATTACATATATATATATATATATAAATGCTCATTTTGATTTTTTCATGCTTATTTAGCTGAGACAGTGCCAAGTCAATCTGTAACAGCTGGATATTACAATTATCCACACATGTGCCACATGGTGTGTATGTGACAGAACCCCAATCAAAACTTTGAACATAACAGTTCAATGAGCTTCCCAAGTTGGCACAGGCCCATGCCCCACTACTGGATGCCGTTCTTGGTAGCTACATCTCTGCTAAGAGGAGATGCGTGAAAGCATCACATTTGACATTCTCTTGTACTCTGCCCTATGCTTCACTGTTCTTGGTTGATTTTAATAATGCTACCTACACCATTTATTATAGCTCTTTCATGAAATTTAATCATGAGTGTAATAGCTTTTAATAAATTATTTAGTCTTTCTTGTGAATTATAGGATCTGGTAGTGTCCTTTCAAACTTCTGATTTTGCAGCTGGCATTAACAGCGAGGATGATGTGTGATCTCTGAATGTGCAGTTCAGGTTAGAAGTGAGGCCCTGCTGTGGGTCAGACTTCTTAGACAGCTAGCCTCACACTTGCTTGAGGGGAAAAGGAGTGCTTTTCATTGTTGCTGCAAGTATGGACTGTAGGAAATCCAGGATCTCCAGTGGGCCTCCACTGATACTACTGTAATTAAGGAAGTGGACAGAACATTTTCTACTGCATGAGGCTAGAGCTTCGGGTTCTAACCCAGGGTTCTGCTGATATTAAATCAGCAGGGAGGCAGATGATATCTAGTTATCATATAGGTGGAAATGCAGGTCCAGAATCTCCACGGGACTTCATCCACATCATAAGGTACAGGGGCTTTGTTACAACCCAACAGAAATGAATATTCTAATTGCCCATTCAGGGCTCCTTGACATAACTTTTGCATTTTAGAATGAGTCATTGAAATCTGGACAAGGTTGCGAGTCTGGGCTTTCTGAAATTTTCTGGTAGATACTGGGATAGTGCTACAGTTAAAATTTTTCTGTATATAAGAGTGCTTTTCATGTAAAGGAGTTTGGTCTTGATGACAGCCCTTTTCCTGGTATTCTAGGTAAAAAGTAAGTTTTTCTTTCTTTCTTTCTTTCTTTCTTTCTTTCTTTCTTTCTTTCTTTCTTTCTTTCTTTCTTTCTCTCTCTCTCTCTCTCTCTCTCTCTCTCTCTCTCTCTCTCTCTCTCTAAGCTTATATACCCTCTCATATTTAAGAGTTTTCTTTTTACTGTATGTTCATGAAGCTTATAATCTTGTGGGTTAATAGCATAAAATATATCTGTTTCAATTTTTGAAAATGTATATTTGATGTCTTAATTTCATATTTCATGATTTGCTCAGTAGCTTCTAACTAGTTCATCAAATTTCAGGTAATATTCTAGGGTAATGTGTGTAATGTGAGACCTGTGCACATTAGTTTGATTCCCATCTTTTGTGTTTTTGTCATAATTTTTTTATAAACATTTCAAACCACTGTCTTCAATTTAAAAAAAGTTTGAAAATAGAAAAGGTCTTTAATATTTGCATGTTTGTCATTTCTAGCATTGCTTACTCTTTTCTCTAGACAATTATTTCTATGTGGAATCAGATTTTTGATGCCGGAAAGTTTTGTCTTACATTTATGGAAGTAAAAATCTGCTGGTAATGCATTGTCTTGGTTAGTGTTTCCCATAATGCTTCTTTCTCTACCTTTCTTTGTGAAAGGGATTTTCATTGCCTTCCTGTTATGTATGTATGTATGTATGTATGTATGTAAGTATGTGTGTGTGTATTATGTATTTGGTACAGGGTCTCGCTACTTTGCTCAGACTCCTAGTGATTCTCCTGTCTAATCCTCAGTGCTGGGATTAGAAGCACTCACCATCACACCTCATTTCTGAGGCATGTGGGTTCTAGAAGCACTCACCATCACACCTCATTTCTGAGGCACGTGGGTTCTGTGGCCTGCATAGTGTGTAGTACTAAGGACTGAACCTGGGTCCTTGTACTTGCCAGGCAGGTTCTTAGACGGCTGAGCTAGTTTTCCAATCCTAGTTTATGCATTTTTCTGTGGCAAGGAGTGAATTTTCTTTTGCCTTTTACTCATCTCAATCTGTAGATTTTTGTGTCGGTCTTGATTATGATCATTTTTCATTTAATGATATGTTTGAGTCATTCTTACACATTTGCATTTGCAGTCTTTATCATCACTAGTACAATTTTAGTCCCATGGAAATATATTTGTACCTCTGAATATTAAATAACATTTTGTTGTATATTAATTCATTGATTCTCAGCATTTGCCCCTTTTTTTCTCCTTGTTGGTCAATTATCATAAGGTCTATAGGCATTTTAAAGCTTGCTGATATTTCTTTCATGAAATCTAATCTGCTTTTTATCATAGTCACTGCATTCTTCATTTCAGACATATATATTTTTCTGTGACAGAAGTCTCATTTGTTAGCTTATTCATTTTTCATTGATTTATTTTTTTCTGTAGTTTTAGGAAAGGGTCTTTAGGGTGCTCAAGCTCTCTCTTAGCTTGGACTCGTAGTGATCCACCTATTCACAGACTCCCAAGAGCTAGGGTTACAGGCGCCTGGCACCACTTCCAGTCTCAATGGCTTCTCCAGTGTCCTTGGGGGCAGGGCTGGCACGGCAGGCCCAGGAATGGAGCTCCCCAGCCCTTGCCCTTGCTTGCAGGTTCTTTAATCCGCTGAGCTATTTGGCTGGGCCTCATTTGTCAGTTTGTTTGTATTTTATATGTTTGTGGTCTTGTCTTCATGCATTTATTTAAATCCTTTATCATATTTATAATAATTTCTGGAATTGCTTGCCTATTAGTTACATCTTATACATCTTTTTTTCTATTAACCTATTTTTACCAATCTTATTTGTAGATGTTTTTCACAGATGTCAAAATTTTTTGTTGAGTATAGACTGTTTTGAATGTTTGTCTTCTCTTTTATTCTTTTAAAGCAAGTTTGTGGTATCCAGAATTTACTTATGGGTGGATCAGGCTGGTTCTTTTAAGTCTTGTTCCTCTGGCTTAATTAGAGAATGCAGAGTAGTCTTTAGGACAAGTTTAGCCCTATTCCAAGGGCTTCACACACCAGAAGTCTCTAGAATCTGTCCTGATAGGTAAGTCTTAAATCATCTCTTTTTATATCTTTTTTCTAAATGCATTTGGTTGTTGCAGGGTCTCACTGAACACCTCACAGTGATTCTCTTGCTTTCCCTCCTCTGTGCTGGGATTACAGGTCCATGCCACTGTGCTTGGACTCTGTGGCTGGCTCAGCCCATCATGGGGGTAGGGCTGGTGTGGCATGTAGTTCTGGGGAGGAAACCACTGCCCTGCAGTTGTTCAAGCTTGCTTAAGCAGGTGCCTTAATCCTCTGAGCTATCTCACCAGTTCCCCATCGCATTTTATATTCAGATATCAGGTACTTTCTAGATCTCAGTGAGATATGTTCAGATTATCTCCCCCACCATCCCCATTATTCTTGGAGTTGCCTTACAGGTTCCACCTCTCAATGCCTAGGTAAAAACTCACTCTGTTGCTAAATGTAATAATTCCTATGCAGATTTGTGATATTTATTATCTATGTATCTCAATTCTTCCCTACTACCTCGTCACACTAGAGCCCAGAAGACCTACCTACGTGTTCTTCCAGAATCTGTCTCCAGGAAGAATGGTCAGGCAATCTTAAATATCCAATTGCTTTCTGCTTGCATAGATCACTATATTACCCTGCTTTCTGTCCCCAAAAAGGTAATGTCATAAGATTGACGTAGCTTCTAGCAGTTTATAGTGAGAGGTCAAACCTTCGGTATGTATTTTTTATAACCAGTGATCTCCACAAAAATGTATTCAATCTCAATTAAGCTCTGCCTTAAAAAAGAAAGACAAATTTATGGTCCCTCATGATATAATTACCACAGCTTGTTATGTTCAATTGCTTTTTTGAAAATCTTTATCCTTCTTTACTTTATGGTTTTATTTTCAAGAGTAAAGTTTATAGTCAAATGTAATAAACACTAACTGTACATTCTTATCAGGATGCTGCTGGGTTAGACCAATTTCACTGGTAGGCTTTTCGAATATGATAACCACACTTTCTTTTCTTTTTCTTTCTTTTTTTTCCCGCTGGCTAAGCCTGTCTTAGGAGTGAGGCTGGTGTTGCATGTGCTATATTCCTTGTGCTTGCCTAGGCAGGTGCTTTAGATCTTTGAGGTACCTTGGCAGCCCCAATTATACCTTCTAAGTGCTGTAATAAGAGGGATTTGGAAATAAAATTACACACACTAACCATACGCAAGGAACACAACCATTATATACAAATAGAAAGAGAAAAAAATGATACACGATTAACTAGAGCCTAGTTCTGTGACAAGGTCCTCGTCAGATGACGTAGCTTGTACAAGACAGATTTTCTACAACACTTTATGGAACAGTGTTCAGGTTTTAAACTGAACAAAAATTCTTAGCTGTCTAAAAAATTCAGAAAAAGTGTGAGAGTAATTTAAGGAGTTATCTTATATGAGAAGGAAAAGGAAAAAGGAAAAGAACTACTCCTTTTGATTGCTATGCTGTCCCATTCATTTGTGTTCCATAAGCCTGTATCTTTGAGACTTTTCTAAACTTACTCAAATGAGTGGCTGCAAGCCCAGTAAAAAGCTTTCTTATGTGTAGCTTCAAGTTCCTCTGCCAAATGCTCTACATCTCCTAGGTCTCCTAGTAGTTTTTGAATTCTTTCATTTACTAGAATCTCCTTTCTCACTATTAACACTTACAGATTACACAGCTTATTTCCTTTTAGTTCTCTTTATCTTCATTTATATGCATTTAACAGACATAGTGAAAACATTCTTTCTTTTGCAGATGTCTCAGGTTCCATTTTTCTGAGATATTTAAAAAATTTCTTATCTTCTCATCCATAAAAGGTACACAAAACATGTTTTCTTATGTTCATTCCTGCATGGTTTGAGGCTATAGTTCAGCACCTTTTCCTATTGAGCAAAATTTTCTTAAAAATGAAGAAAAAATAATTTGAGCAAAACATGATTCTTTCAAGTCTTTGTACAGTTCACCAAGACCTGGCCATCCGTATTATTTGTTGGTGCTCCATGTAAAGTTTGTTAGGCTAGAGCTTTGTGAGTTTTGGTGGGGGCTTCTGCAACTGCACATAGCTAATGGATGATATGTCCTGGCCTTTAATTCAGGTCCTCAAACATATCACTTGGATTTCTGCACAGTGGAGTATTATTCAGGTATAACACAGGATAAATTTGATCCTTTCACTCATAGGCTTTCCCTATGAGTGATGCATTGCCATCTTAGAAATTCTGAAAATCCTTCAGTCCCTCCCCTTCAAATGGTCCCTCAAATGTGATTTAGCCATTTTGGGGAATGGTCTCATAAAAAAATCTGACAATGAATAGCTCCCTTAGATATTTAAAACCTGGGATTTTTGTCTGTGCTTTAAAAGTAGAAAAAAAAATAATTTCTAAGAAAAGTGAGTCATGGGGGAGATAGCTCTGTAGAATAAGCACTTGCCTGGAAAGTGCAAGCTCCTGAGTTCAATCCACAGTTTTCCCCCCAAAAAAGAAAAAAATGATTCAATGTTTAAATGAGCTACTTTTTTATTTGAGGAGATAACAGGTAAGGAAAAATCAACAGCTTCCACTTGTGTTCCCTTCTAATTGCCTGCAGGAATTTTAGGTATTAAAGATTCTAAACAGATTGTACACATTTGCCCTGCAATTTTATGAACCATCATATAACACTAGAGATTGTCATTCCCAGTGAAATGAGTTGTCTAAATCACCTCCACAACCTAGCTTCAGAATTCAATTTAATGTGGGATTTTGCAAAACTTACTGAACACTTATCCCAGAATTCTTGCTGGAAGCAATAACTTTGGTAAGTGGTAAAGTCATTTTCAAGCAATATACATTTTAAATAACTGCTCAAAACACTGATATTTCAAATTCATCTTTAAGATTCTTGTCTACTTTTACATATTGTAAAACCTTCAGCTTAAATCCATGTGGCCTTTGGAATTCTTCAGACGCTTACAGAGAATAATAAAAGAATAATTACAGTTTACCAAGACCTGGCCATCTGTATTATTTGTTAGTGCTCCATGTAAAGTTTGTTAGGCTAGAGCTTTGTGAGCTCAAATTTCATACTTTATATTCTATTTCTCAGAAAAAATAATTCTGTGTAAAACATGTAACTATTTTTTATATTTTTTATTTTATTCATATTCAATGGGGATTTAAAGTTTAGCATATTATTGATTGTTGGAAAATACCTGTTCCATGTTATATACAACGCATTTGAAATTGAGACAGATAGTGATGTTAAGCTCAACTGCCTATGTTGTAGGGTAATAATATCATTAAGCTTCTCTTCTGGATGGTTAACAGCCTAAGTTTTCAGACCAAAAAGTTAGAGAAAAAGAAGGGCTGCAAGGAGAGCCAACATTTTGGCCCTAGCCCTTTAAGGTCACTGAGGACTCAGAACATAAGAGAACCTATACTGTAACATCCTGTAACTCAGTGGTGTCCTAAATTTTCTGATCAAGGAGATTATGGGGCCACATAGGAAAGTGATCGATGATGTAGAGTATGCATAAAGAGAGTCACCTGGACAGAAAACATTCTCTCAGGCTTTTACAAAGAGCAAATTAGTCGAGCAATGGCCGTGACTCATTCAAATGGCTGATACTGACAAAAGTTCTACAAACTGCTGTAAGGATTTCAGAGTAAATCCTGAGGGGATTTGGCTGACCTTAGCACATGAAAACTTATATGTTTTGTTGTATTCATCATGTTTTTATCTCGGTATTAACCATCTGGCAGAAAAGTATAAAATTGAGGTACAAAAAGCAAAGCCATGCTAATATGTTGAGCTATGAAAGGCTCAAGTCAACGACTTTGGACATTGCCAGTCCTGTGGATAAACCACCAGTATTATGGACTACTGGGCTATATCGGATTATTTTGCTGAATTCACGCATCTACAATATTAAATGACAATAGAATACCCACTGAATAAATAACAGGGATATAAATGCAGCATCATTGTATAGTGAAAAAAAATATATATATATGTGTGTGTCTAATAGTGTTTAGAAAAGATATGTCTGCATCTTTTACTATGTATAAGTACTATGAAGAAAACATATGCAATATATTAATTATTGTAACTGTCCTACTAACCTGTTTTGAAAGTGTCTAATTGCTATTTCTTTCTCAATAAAATTAATTAAAAAAAGAATGAAATATTCCTTTAATTAAGAAAAAGATCATGTAAAGAATTTTTTAAAAGTCAGGTCCCCCCAAATTCAAAGACAGGCATCTGAGATGAACAGAAGAAGAATAAACATGGCAAATAAACACATGAAAAAAATATTCCACATCGTTTTTCGTTTGAGAAGTATAAATTAAAATAACACCAAGATTCCATCTCACCCCAGACAAGGCACACATCAAGATGTAAGCCAGCGAGAAATGCTAGAAAGATTGTGGGGAAAAGCAACCCTTCTCTACTGTTGGTAGGAGTACAGACTGGTGCAACCACTATGGATATGGGTAAAAAGCTACAATTGGAGATCCCATTCAAACCAGCTATTCAGTTCCTGGGTATTCCTCCAGAAGAACTAAAAACCTCATACCACAGTGATTTATAGCAATGCCATTTGTCCTAGCTAAATCCTGGAAACAAGCCCGATGTCCATGAATGGAAGATTGAATAAGGAAGACATGGATTTCTACACAATGGAGTATTATTCAGGTATAACACAGGATAAATTTGATTCTTTTGTCAATAAATGGATGCAAATAGAAAACACACTCTTCAGTGAAATAAGCCAGACCCACATGTGCAAACATGGTATTGTCTCTTTAGTGTGAGAACCTCAAAGAGAAAAATGGAATCTGAAGGGTACAACAGATACTGGGTAAAGGGAATGAACTTATTCAAAAGGAAAGAGTTACTAAGATGAGGGAAGGATAGAAGAGGGAGTGAGGGAAAAAGATTTATCTACATACATAAGCAGGATGGTTTGTACAACTGTTCTGTGCATTTCTGCTAGTCTGTGGAAAGGAGCAGATTAATGTTTTTTTGTTTTTTTTCTTTTTGATTGTACTTTTTCTCTTCTTACTTAATTCTACATCTTGTTTTTTTTTCTTTGCTCTTCAAAATTTATATGCATATATTTGGTAATATGAATAACCTGAAGACAAAGTATTACAACAAATACAGTGAAATCCATATTACTTTGTTAAGTGAAATTCTGTATCATTTGTAATTTTTTTCTGTTATAATTTCAATTTAGGAGCTGGGAGATAGCTCAGTAGAATTAGCACTTGCCTGGCAAGTGCAAGGGCCTGAATTCAATCCCTATTTTCACAAAAAATAATAAAGTAAAAAAATAATTTTAATTTGTACTCTCTTTAAAAAGAATCCTTTTTAAAGGTCCCATGTGGTCTTTATATTTTTTTTATTTTTTAACTTTTGTATTTTAGGGAAGGGTCTACAGGGTGTTCAGTGTCTGGCTACTAGATCAGACTCACAGTGATCCACATATTTACAGCCTCCCAAGTGTTGGGATTACAGGTACGCACAACCATACCCAGTCTCAATTGCTGTCTCACCTCACCTGAGGGGCAGGGCTGGCACAGTAGGTGTGGGGATCAAACCCCCAATCCCTGTGCCTGGTTGCAGAAGCTTTAATCTACTGAAATCTTTGACTAGCTCGTGAAAATAAAAATAAAAACTTAAAAAATTAAATTAAATTAAAATTTGAAAAAGTATATGAGATTGTAGATCTATTAACCTTTAACTATGGAAAGCAAGTTACTATTCTGTATGCGTTCTGTAATACCATGTTGTAAATCTTAAATGACATCTATTTTCAAACATTAAAATGTATTTAATGAAGTTTGGCACAGGGTCTCATTATGCAGACTGGAGTTATAGTGAGTTTCCAGTTTTCAGCCTCCTCACTCTTGGGATTACAGGTAAACATCACCATGCCCAGGCTCAGCAGCTGTCTCAATGCAACTGGGGGCCAGCCTGGCCAGGAATGGAACCCTGGTCCATGCACTTGCCTAAGCAGGCATTTAGTCTGCTCATCTAACTCACTGGCCCTACTTTTGAAAAATTTTTTTTGACTGATAAATAAAAACATGAAAACTATACTTACTCATGGAGAATCATGTCATGTTTTGATACATACATATTTTGTAATCATTAATTTGTTATCTATCCTCAAGCATTTTACTTTGAAAGCTTTGAACATTCTTCTAGCTACTTTTTGCAAACAAAACATTGAAAGCAAACACACTAGTTTGAATCTCCTTGTATTCAATTCATCAATAGTAAAAACTCTCAGAACTCATCCAATCAGGCAGTAGATCAGTTTTCTGAGCAATATTTTAGAAAATGAACATACTGAGAATCCTAAGAATGTGACAATTGTAATGTATGCAATTTTGAACTGCACAATTGTTAATGTGATCATCTTCTCAGTGTATGAGTCAAAATAACCTGAAATTCCAAGGTCACATGTACGTGTATTTCACACTTTCAGTAGCCAGACCCAAAAAGAAATAAAGAGTGAATAAGTAATTATAAAATAAAAATTTGTAGCAAAATAGAAATGTAAATATCTCGGGGGAAATGCGCACCTTAATCCATGTAGTTGAATTCAATATCTCGCAGTCTAACTTGAAATATCCGAGCAGAGGGCAGTGTTTCAACCCTCTGAGTCGAGGAACTTGTGCCTGTGTCCTAAGGTAATAAATCAGTGTCAGTAAAGGGAAAACTGAAGAGACTTGCTGTTTAAAACTACACAAGGAGAAAAAAAACCTTGTCCATCACCTTGATAGAGAACTGTTAGCAGGCTTGCTTCTTGAGCTGATTATCTATTTTGGATATGCGGAATTGCCTCTGGCTTCAGTAGTGCTGTTTCTGAATCAGTCTTTTGCTGAGTCTTTGCTCAAGTAAAAGCAGTTTGGGCAATTTAATAAGAGCCATTATAATGAACATGCAATTTCCAGCTCCTGTGCTTTAAAAATCCAATAAGATAACTTTGATTGTGCTATTTTAAATTGCTGTTAATTAAAATAAGCACTGTTTGAGGGAAATGGGAGGTAGATGATGGAAGTAACTATGGTTGCTTTTTTTTTTTTTTTTTTTTTTTTTTTTTTTTTTTTTTTTTTTTTTCTTTTCTCCCTCTCCTGTTCCAACCTTGGTCAAGAGCAGAAAGATCATGATTGTAATAGGGATGAAGCCCACTTAATAAATGTTTAATTACATTTAGATGTGTTCGCATAGCTCAGGAGTTATCATCAGCTAATGCAACATTAACTGGAAAGCACGTTCAATGAAATGATGATCTTTTTCAAACAGAGGGTTTCTGTCTGTCTTTGGAGTCCTTGTAGAGGGTGGCAGCTAATTAGCATCATTTCACCGAAGATCAAATGTGAATATCATTTAAGAAAATACATCGCATGATCCTAGCATAATGGGCAAAGAACTAACAGGTAGGTGTGGTTGGAAGTTGAGAAAAATGAAAGTAAAGAATGAAGTTTTAAAGCCCTACATGTGTTGAAATAAATACTGTGGAATTCATATTACTTTCATAAGGGAAACTCCATACTGCTTGCAACTTCTTGTTTTCCTTCTACTTTATACTCTTTTTAAAAATTAAATAAAAAATAAAGTTCTCCATGAATTAAAAAAATGTGTAAACTCGTTTTTATACTTCTAAATTTATTTTATAAAAGTATTTCTAGGCTTGTATTTTCCATCAAGTATTGAGATACTAAACTCTAAGTCTGTATAGAATATGAAGAAGAAAAAAAATAAGAAAATAGAAATGAGCACTTACATATATTTACATAGATATTTAGAAATCCATCCATATACAGCATAACAGCATTGTAGCATGGCTGTCTTGTGACATTTTTGTCTTATTTTTCATATACTATGCTACCCTTTAAAAAAGGGCAGTATAGTAATAGCTGGCATGTCATGACAAGAAGTACATATTTAGAAGACCAGAATGGCAGGCATTTGGAGTGTGACCCTTCTGTTACACTTTGTCAAATTCAGTGCAGTTGCTTGGTTCACAGGCATAAGCATATATAGTTGGTTGGGGTGAGAATCCTACCACTTAACTGCTAGTTTTAAAAATCTCCTGATGTTTCTCAGGCTCACTGTCTTACCCATCTAGTGTGTATAAGTGAATGGTCTTGCCTCTGTCATGTTACTCAGCATTTCTCCTTGCTCTCTCCTCATTGTCCAATCCTCAGGTTCTCACTTTCCTTTTAACTGTGCTATACATTTCTATTTGCAATTCTTCTTTTGAGTTATACTAGGAAGACTACGATATTTGCACATGTGGGTCTGGTTTATTTTGCTTGTAAGTATGTCTTCAATTGGCATACACTTACATATGAAGGCTTCGAATTTATCATTCTTTACAGCTCAGTAATACTCCATTGTAGAAAGTACCACATCTTTTTCAACCATTCCTCATGTAACAGGCATCTTGGTTGTTTCCAAGATTTGGCTATCATAAATTGTGCTGCTATAAACATAGGTACACATATATCCCTATGATATGATGTTTTCAGTTTATCTGAGAAAATTCCCAGTAGGGGGACAGTTGACTTGAATGGAATTTTCAGTCCTAGTTTCTTAAGGAATCTTCATACTGATTTCCATAATGGTTACACTAGTGTACATTCCCACCTGCCGTGGAAAAGGGTTCCCTTTTCCCCACGTCCTCGCCAACATTTGTTGTTGGTTGATTCCTTCATGATAGCCATTCTTTCTGGAGTGAGATGGTATCTCAGTGCTACTTTAATTTGCATTTCATGGATGACTAGTGGTGTGGAACATTTTTTCATATATTCGCTTCTTTAATTTCATCCTATGAGAAGAGTGTGTTCACCTTGGATGTCCATTTCTGGATTGGGTCCTTAAATTTAGGGGCCCTGATATTTTTTAGTTCTTTATACATTTTAGAGAGCAGACCCTTATCTGAGTTCTTATGAGTTAGGATTTTTTCAAAATTTGTGGGTTGTCTTTTCCCTTTGATGGTAATTTCTTTTGAAGTGCAAAATTTCTCAATAACAAGTGGTCTCAATTATGAATTCTTTCAAGTGTTTCCTGTGGGAATACATGTGACACATCCACAGGGCTGACACTGACAAAGGATCTACAAAGAGCGGTACAGGGTTACAGCTACCCTGAGGGTACGTGACTGACCTTATCTGATACAAAAGTTACATATTTTGTTATATAAGTCTTGCCTTAACTTGGTCTTAACCATCCAGCAGAAAAGTATAAAAATGGACGTATATAAAGCTATATTAATATAATGAGCTGTGAATTGCTCAAGTCAACAACTTCTGCGGATAATCCACTTCTATTGTGGACTGCTGATCTGTGTTGGATTGTTTTATTTAATACATACATATATATATATATATATATATATATATATATATATATATATATATATATATATATATATATAATTGGATTGTTTTAAATTAGCTATCCATGTTTTGAAAATCTATAACATGTGTATTGTATGTTATCCTGTTTATGCCATTTGTTTTTGCTTCTGTTTGTTTTTGCTTCTGTTTTTCACTCTTCAAGTTAAAATACAAATAAATAAAATTTTTTAAAAACGGGGGAAAAATGTATTTCTAGGGCCAGAGAGATGGCTCAGTAGAATAAGCGCTTCCCTGGCAAGTGCAAGGGCCTGAATTCAATCCCTGGTTCCACCAAAAAAAAAAAGCATTTCTATAAATTCTTTTTTTTTTTTCAAAGTGCCGTATTACTTTATTTATAATAGTAAGAAAGTGGAAATGAATGTCTGACAGGAGACTTGTTTTTAAAAAAAATCACAGAAGTATAAATTTTAAGCTTCAAAATGGAACTGTGGCCTATTATAAAAAATGTTTTGCCAAAGTGTGTGGAGATCTAACTTCTATTCCCTCAACTTCTTACTCATTCTTACATAGACTAACTTAGCTTATTTGAGAAATCTTAGTCAAACAGAAAACACATCTGCAACGTGCTGCCACACGATACTGTAGCCCGCAAGTCAGTGTAGCCCTCCTCTCCTGTCCCAAGGGCCGGAGCACCGAGTGAAGAGGGTCTCTTCCTTCACAGTGTGCTGCGCCTTCAGCAAAGAGCCATGTATGCTGGCACCAGAGGGTGTCCCGAGGGAGGACTCCTGTGAGTGACTCCACAGCAGCAGTCTGGAACAGGAGCGGCGTAGCCACTCTTCATCTATGTAAAGCTTTTTTAGTCTATTTTATTTACACATCTTCTTTTCAGAATCCAAAACTTTAGCCAACAGTTCTTGTGTTTCAGCCGTCAGGGGAGCGTGTGAAAACCTGCAGTGCTCTCCCTGGTAACATTTTATTCCTGTATGATAAAACTTGCAAGGATACTCATTGTGCAAATACAGGCAGTCTTCACCTCGGGTACAATATCCCTGCACATAAAACTTACACATTTCCTGCTTCTTCTCCATCTCTGTATCATGATCAAACTTACACTGGTCTCCCTTAATACACTTCCTTTCTAGAAAATACTTGCACACTTTCTTCCCCTTGCGCTCCACTGTGTGCTGGTTGATGAACCCCTGACTCATTCTCACGTGCTGCTGCTTCTCCTCAGCCTCACCACCCTCGTCCCGGGGAGCGCTCCTCTTCACTATGGCATCTGGCCCTCTGTATCCATTGCCAGCCCGTTTCTGTTTCACTTTCTTCTGTTTACCATTCTTATGACAGGGTTTAAGACTTTTATTTTTCGGTTTAAAAGCCAGCTTAGTATCTTTTACTTCTTTTGTCACAGATTCTTTAGAAGATGGTAGGGATTGCGCAGCATTTGCCATTTCTTTA
>PVKA01010783.1:0-63152 GCA_004027165.1 Ctenomys sociabilis
AACAACCAAGATGTCCATCACATGAGGAATGGTTGAAAGAGATGTGGTATTTCTATATAATGGAGTATTACTCAGCTATTAAGAATGATAAGTTTGAAGCATTTATACTGAAGTGGATGCCACTTGAACATATACTCATAAGTGAAATAAACCAGACACACATGTGTAAATATCGTATAGTCTCCCTAGTATAACAAGCAAAAAGCAGAATTACAACAGGAAATGTACAACAGCTAAAATCAATTGAGTCTGATAAGGCAAAGCAAATGGCCTATGCTGCAGGATACAAATCAGCTTTTCTTCTGGATGGTTAACAACCTAAGTTCACAAGTCAGAGTTGGAGAAATAGAAGAGCCACAAGGCCAGCCAGCATTTTGGCCCTAGCCTTTCAAGGTCAGCGAAGACTCAGGACATAGGAGAACCTGTACTGCAAAATCATGCAACTCAGGTGAGCTCCAAATTTTCTGAACAAGGAGATTATGGAGCCACAGAGTAAAGAGATTGAAGTTCTATAGTGTGCCTGGGGAGAGTCACATGAAGAGAAAACTTTCTCTCAAGCTCTCACAGATTGAAAACTGGTCAGTATTGGCCGTGACTCACCCACATGGATGACACAGACAAAGGAACTACAGAATACTGTACAGGACTACAAGATAAACCCTGAGAGGACTTCACTGACCATATAGGAAATATAAAGTTCATGCGTTGGTATATAAGTCTTGATCTATCTAGGTCTTATCCATCCTGCAGAAAAGTATAAAAATGAAGTATACATCGTGGGGCCATAATATTAAGCTGAGGTATAAATGGCTATGGTAGACAATTTCTTTGATTAACTCACTATTGTTGTAGAATGCTGGACTGTGTTGGATTGTGGTGTCGAGTTCAAGCACCCAAGTTAGTTGAATGTCAATGGAGTGCCCACCTTTGACCGGTGTAGACGAAGGGGTGTAGAACGAAAATAACATGATGTGTGTGTATAGACAGTTGGGATAGATAACGCTGTGCTTCTATATAATTCTATGAGAGGCAAGATCTGCATTAATGGGGTTGGGCAGGATATTATGTCGGCTTCTAGTATTATGGTCATCCACTAGGAAAATAATTATGAATTTTTGATATAATTCAGGTATAAAAAATAAGATAAGTAAGCAGCTACATTCTTAATTCACTGATGAGATATCTGCTAAAATAATATCTGTAAATATAATATCATGTATGCACCTTGTGCAATACCAAAACATTATGAAAACAGTTTGCAATGTATTAATTTATCGAATCTGTATTGTTAAGGTGTCTTGAAACTTTTTCATTTACATTTGTAGGTTAATAAAATGAAAAAAAAATTAAATAAATAAATAAAAATATAGCTAGGAAATTGCAACTCCAATTCCTAAAAAAAAAAAAAAAGTCAAAGACATCTATTGGACGGTCCGATGCTAGTGCTGTGAACCAGACTATAGACCTAAAGGTCAAACAAATGCTAATAGTAGCCCCTGGGACTGATATTCTAAATAGTTTATCAAGAAACCTGGAGAGACCCAAGTGAGTCACTAGCGCAATCCCAAGGGGAAGAGACCCTGTTCTATAGTCATGCTCACTTACTCTGTGACTCGCTTCCCCATTTGGTCCTGGACATTATCAACTTTACCTGAGCAATGGTAGTTGTAATCCCATTGGTTGACTGTAGTTTTGTCCCACTTCTTGTCCACCTAAGTGAGTTCCCCTATTCTCCACCTTAGACCTTCATGGTTTTACACTATAAAAGTCCCTAAAAGAAACAGCTTCCTGGGGGAACTACCTGCTCGGGCCCCCTCCTGTCCCTCTCTTACACAGGAGCTTTCTTTCCTTCAAAAAATAGGTTATCAAGCACCTGGAAAGACCCAAGTGAGTCACTAGTGCAACCCTAAGGGGAAGAGACCCTGTCCCATATTCATGCTCGCTTACTCTGTGACTCGCTTCCCCATTTGGTCCTGGGCGTTATCAACTTTACCTTTAGGTTTATAGGTCTACTGTGCTGTTTGTTCCTAAAATTCATTCTTTGGTTTTGTAGAACACAAACTTGTCCCGTCAGGTCGGGAGATCATTTTTCCCTATGTCATTTGGAGGTTCCCTATATCATTTGGAGGTCACCCATCAGAGATCAGCTTTTCTCCCTGTATCAGTATGACTCTTACATTGTCTTCTTGGTCTATGAGTGACAGTTGAGATGTCCAAGTGTAATTGAAACAATCACCACTGCTACTCCTTGATAAGATAAAAGAGAAAACTCAGTATTCCCTCCCCAAAATAGCAAAAATCAGTGCTTCCCTTAAGAATCAAAATGAACACAGATTTCTCAGAAGAAACACAAAATGGCCAATAGATGTATGAAAATTGTTTAGCATTTCTGGTCACCAGGGAAAGGCAGAGTGAAACAACATTAAAATCCGTTTTATTCCAGAAAGAACGGGTACCATGAGAAAAAATAATTTTGGCCAGGCTGTAGGGAAAAAAGTCACTCTTCTACTTTGTTAGTGGTGATTTAAATTAATATAACCACTGAAGAAATCAGTATGGAGATTCTACAACTAGAAATTTCATTTGATCTAGATATTGTACTTCTTAGTATCTTTCCAAGAGTTGGAAATGCATATTACAGTGATCTATGCACACCCATGCTTATGGCAGCATATCTCGTAATAGCTAAAGCTTGGAATCAGCTTCTATGTCCTGCAACAAATGAATCCATAAAGAAAAGGTGATATTTAGGCACAGTGGAGAACTACTCTGCTGTAATGACAGTTATACTTGAGTTATTTGTAGAAAAACTGGTACCTTGAGACCACAGTGTTAAGTGAAACAAATCATACAACAAGTTTAAATGTTAAACAACTTTTATTATCTGAGAAATACAAAGAATAAAATAATTTAAAAAAATAAAAGATGAATAGGTAACAGGGAGATAGGTCATTCTCAAATGGGAAGGGGGCCCGCGATGGAGAGATATAAAAACAAAGCAGAGGAAGGAAAAATAGAAAGAATATACCTGCCTCTAAGATGAATGTAAGCATTATGTATTGTAAACATGTACTAAAAAAATTGTAAAAAATAAAAAATCAAAAGGATAAAGTAACAGTCATTCTCTTCCTTTTATTTTACCAGTTTGACTCTTATAGAAACTAGATAAATCTTGGAAATTACCTGAACTGCCTCAAGCTCCACCACTATCTACTATGGTAATTTGATGTCTTTGGTAGAGAAAATTAATATAAGCTCATTTATAAGGTGGGCACTGATTGCCCTAGTATTTTGTTTTTTATCTTGATCAAGATACAGAACAATTTGGTTCCAGACCTCTTGACTTTCCTATCATCTGTTATATTATAGCCCAAACTGAGCCAAACAATTTGAGATCTCACATAATGTCACATTAATCCATTTCGCAGATTTCATTATGTTCATAAAGTTTCATCACCAAGAACTACCTGGTGTGCTGGAGGCCTTAGTAGTATGAGTGATCTAAAAGGTAAAGATTAAAGCCTGCACAGTTGTGGGGGCCCACTATATCTATCAACATTTAAATTCCTTTTTGCCTTTTATTATGTTACACTGAAGATACAACAATATTGTACAACTTTAGTCTACCATCAGAAAACAACAAGATAAATTCTGATTACAAGATGACTTACAACCATGCAAGCTTTCCAGGCAAGACAAAATACAAGGAAGCACAATTTTTCTAGATTAAAGAAGACTAAAGATTCATAATAATCAAACGTAATACATGATACATAATAGGATACTGGATCAAAAATGAAAGGAAAATTAAAATGAGATAGCAAGAGGGTATATGTAGAAAGAGTTAGAGAAAATTGAGAATTGGACGTTTTATTACACAAAATTTTGTGTTGTTACATTTCTTGTGCATACAAATGATACTGTGTTCATGTAGTAGAATATACTTGTTCTTAGAAGATGCTTATTAAAGTCTTTAGGGATGAAGTACCCTGAGAAATAAAGGGAAGGTAGCAAAATGGGGTAAATCAGATTAAAGAACATATGAGTGATAGTTTTATTATTTGTTCAATTCTCTGTGGGTTTGAAGTTTTTAAAATAAAGAGTTAGGACACAAAGCTTTCAAAAACAGTCCAATACATTTAATCACAGTACAAAAACGATGTGTTCTGCTAAAACAAAATAAAGCAATTTTATGAGATCAGTTGATTAAAATAACAGTATAGTGTAGAAACTGCTGGAAAGCAAATGCCTGGTGTGGAAGAAAATCTCACAAGAATCCCAGCAAATACAGAGGAGAAAGACAGCAAGAAGCTATATACATGGTTCAATATTTCTGCAGGTGGTAGGAAAGTAGTGCACAGAAATCATTTTACGGCAGCTTCCCCTAAAACTGAAGTCATCTTCTTTGTAAGAGGGAAGTTGAAAGAGAGTGAGAGTAACAAGATAAAAGGAAGACCAAATAGGGCACTACTAGCTCACTGTTACTGCTGGCACTTTTTGTCAATCCTATTATTATAGATGGCTTAGGTAGAATCATTGTAGGTGGTCAGATAGAGCTAGACCATTGGGAGAGACAGTGCAGAGATGAAGGCTCACCACAACTGTGGCTGGAGACACCTTGGTTGAAGGTCAAGTCTCAAGATAAGGATAGAATGACTAGGCCTAAGATAAGTGGTAACACTTGGTCTAGTACAGTTTAGATAGATGTTAGTCACCTCCATGGATGAACAAGACCCTACTCATCCCTTTCTAGAAAGTTCTTTGTTCTTTCTTTGTACACTTGATATATGACTTGCTTCCCCATTAGATTAATATTACCTAAGAGGTTATATGTATCATTTTTTTGGTTGTATCCATGTGGTTGTGCTCTATAAATTTTCCTCCTGAAAAGTGGGCTCGTTGGCAATCTGCTCAGGACCCCTCCTTCCTCTTAAGAGCTGTATCTCCTCAGTAAATGTTTCCTACTCTTAATCTCCCATAGGTCCTTGGGATTCATTCTTTGAGTCTGGGGAACATGAACTTGGCATATCAGATATCTACCAGGTTTGGAGCTACAGTATTTCCTTTATATCATGTGGAGGTCCAATATCATTCCTGTACCACTATTAACTCCTTGGGTAATTGCAGAGAAGTAATACACAGACGTATTCAAAATTTTTTTTAAAAATTTGTACATGTCCAAGTAAGGGGCTTGATTCTGAGGACATGGGGATTTCACTTTGTCTCTTGGCTTTTTCCCTAGTTTTAACTATAGATCAACAGTAGATTTAGGATTGTAGTGGTTTTACTTTTTCCTAAAGTTTTGTGGCAAAGTCCTTTTTTCACAAACCCTAAATAAAAATTTTGAGATATCAGTAATGGACAAACTGGATGTTGGAGACAGATTATTATTAATCCAGCACTTCCTAAGCATCTATAACTATGCTTAGGATTAAGTTTTAAAAACAAATAGAGCTTTCTGTAGACAGGAAAGAAAACATAGTAGATTCAGTATCTACTGTACTTTGCTCTGGTTGCATCATCATTTCCTCATCACTGACATTTCTTTCCTGACAGATCTAGGTGAAGTCAATGACATAATAACCTGTTTGTGAGCTCCAGGGTCAGGTATGCACTTCATTACTGGTATTCTATAGTAAGAAGATGGGCCTTTTTTTTTTTTTTTTTTTTTAAAGAAAAGGCAAAGTTCTTTACAGCCTGTCAGCTGTCTTTCAGTTTTCTGTGCTTTTTCCTGGGGTGAAAATTATTTTACCTTTGACCTTGATAATTCCTGTTGTATTATCTGCATGTTGGTGTGGACAACAGCTTTCTTTAGAGTACAGTGAAAATGAGAATTATTGGGCAAGTCTTTGGGCTATACATAGCAAATACCAATACCTCACACTACATGTCTTTAATGAGCTTTAGCTAGACTACATCAAGATACTTGCTTGAGTGTTTCTGTTTGTATGTACAGTGACCATTGATGCTGAATTCCTTGTCAATTTTTCATCTTATATTTCGCCTTTATGATATTGTTTAGAAAACCTGTGCCAAAACAACCTCATATCACAAATATACTCTCCTGCATTTATTTACATTAGCTCTATTACTTTCCTACTTTCTTTCTACCTATTCATGTGGTATGGGGTTGGTAGTACTCCTACTCAATAACCCTGATGATAGCTTTCATTTCTCCATTGTTTTAGGGTGTGGATCTCACATAGCACTTTTTAATGCGCTTGTACTTTATTTTATTTTATCATAAATGTATTCATTCTTGCTCTATATTTTTACTAATAATGTTTTAATTGTTTTTTGATGCCTAGTAAGATAATCCTCTGCTTTTTCCTCTTGTTTATTACAATTTATTTGTGGGTTCTAGTCATCAACAGAAAATTTATGTGAATACAGTGAGTTCTGTGAAATGTCAGCTATATTTATTGAAACATTGCATGGGATTTACATGCTAAACATGATTTATATTACTCTAAATTAAAATATTATGAGCATAGCTATCTCCCCACTTAGATCTTTTACAACCTTCACATTTTTGTCATAAAGTTTTATATTCTTTTGTTCATGAATTGCTCTTTTTGCTTTTATATATGGTTCCCTAGTTTCTATTAGATCTCAAGATGGATTTGGGTAATGAACATACACCATAGTATTTTATGAAGTAAAAGAACAATGCTTTTGAAAGGAAATTCATTTTTGTAGTAGATCCATTTTTTTCAAGATGAAGACTTTTAAAAATCATTTTTTGCAGATATGTCTCCTTCATTCCATGAAGAATCTCATATCCAATTCTATTTGTTCATTTTTACCCTACTCAGGATCATTCTTGTAGCTTTCTTTTCCCTATTATTTAAAATATATCATTTGGACCTGGGGTGTGTAGCTCATTTGTAAAGTATATACTTGACGTGAACAGGACAATGAATTTGATTCCCATAAGCAAAAAGTGCAAAAAATCCAAAACAAAACCACTACCACTAACAACAAAAATCACACGGCTGTCAAAGAGGACAAAATCATACAAATTTTATATAACCTGCATGTTTTTATATATTTAATCTTTTTCTTTCATTTCTATGCTTTTAAAAGCTAATACTTATTTTTTAACTCAAAGGAGAGGAACTTTCAAAGTATTTTCAGGCCCCACAATATACAACCTGATTGTGCTATGTTGCTAATGTTTGTGTCAGGTGTTAGGAAGATAATCAGCTTATATGAAATGTTATGACTTTTGGATTTTGTAATAAGTACTATTATAGTTTAAGGAGAAAGTGGCACTGGATTGCTTATGATAGCTGTATGAATGGAACAATAATTCAATTACATGTTATTGCAATGGAAGTGAAAATATGATTATAGTTTTTAAAATGTACGTTAGGGAAATATATCTTTGTGTACAGTAACAAGGGCAAAAATTATAATATTTTACTTTAATGAATATGATAGCATTTTGATTTATAAACTTTATGTTATTTAATGTAGGCTATAAATGTATTTATTTCTACACAGTTTTGGTAATAATTCAGTGGTAGGATGCCCAACCCTGGAACCAGACTGGGAACTGAGGGGAAAAGCCTTAGTTCCAGAATAATAATACTAAGCACATGTATAGATACATATCCTTTCCATTTGATTTATAGAGTGAAGAAGGTTGTTCACTTTTGCTGTTACACAAGCTATTTTGATTCTAATACACGGAAATGATGGAAAATTCAGCCAAATTTAGGGACTCTATAATTTTAATTCATATATTAATTTATCAAAGGTAGAATCAATACTGTAGATTTTCTGTCTAGCTAATTTCAAGCCTCAGTCTTCCCAAAATCGTACATTTCCTACCAATAAATCATATTTATACTTCCCCTACCTCATTTTGTTCCAGATAATGAAAAAATTCATCTTTCATTTGTAACTGCAGTTTTTAGTTCTGACTATGGAACATAAGTCCATTTTGAAATACGCATCTTTCCTGATTTTCTTTCCACTGTTTTTTGTTTTGTTCCCTAGCCATTTTGTCCACTTTGGCTGATATTTTTTCTCTACCCTTTTGATAAAGGCTGGAGAATGATACTGCTCAGTCTTGATACCCTTTAATATTGTACTTTGATCCAATCCACCTTTAGTTATCAACAACAGGCATGTGGTTAGCAATAAGGAACAACGTCACATAAACTAACTAGTCACATTTTTGTTTAAATATACAAAAGGAATATGAATGAACCAAATTCAGAGAGGGAACCAAATTCATGAGTGAGCTGAAACATTAGGCTGCTTCTATCCTAAGAGTAATTTGCCATATGGTAGAAGAACGAATTCAGGGGTCAGGGAGACAGTTCAGTAGCACAAGCACCTGCCTGGAAAGCACAAGGTCCTGAATTCAGTCCCCAGTGTCAGGGAGGGAGTAACGGGGGAGGGGAGAACTAAAGGCAAATCTTTTCTGGGAAAAGGAGAAATCAGTAATTTTTAAAAATGCATATGTAACTCTTGGGTAATCACTAAAATATCTTAAAGATACAGTTAATTTTATAAGATATAAAAGTTTTTATGTTGTTTATAAAATAATTACTTGAATTGACTTTCACTAATAATTATAATTTAGTCCAGAAGAAAAATTAGGTGTCAGAGTTAATTAAATGTATATTTATTTATATATTTTATTGCAATAAAATATATTTTATTGGTCAAGAGGGTAGGCACTGTCACATGTCACCCAAACTGGCTGCACCAGGTGAGAATAGAACAAAGGTTTCAGAGAAGACCTGAGGGGTGGAGGAAAAACGAGGGAGGCGAGTCTAAGGCTTAAGATGGAAAATCACAAACCAGATGATATTCTCAAAGAAAACTTAATTGATATCACAACCATAACATTACCCAACTTCCAGGAACATACAAGATCTTTCTTGGCCCATGCTGCTTGGGACAAAAGTGCTATAGTGGCTGGCTTAGCAATGGCAACGATTCCGTTTTTGTCAGCAAGTGTCTAGGACAAAAGTTTTGTGATTTGAACCATGAAACCTGTGCTATGACACATGCTGCACTGGTTGATTTCTTCTCTGGGAGTTAGCAACCTGTTTTCATGACCATACCCAGAAAGGGACCTTAGCAAGTGGAGCTGGAAAGCAACCTAGGCAATATAGTGAGGACCCAGCCCAAAAAAGTGATCAATAAAATGCTTTTTAAAAAAAAAAAAAAATTTAGTAAGTGTCTACAAGGTCTATAGGTTCTCAATGTGTAGATCAGAGTCACAGTGATCTGCCTGTGTTCAGTCTCCCAAGGGCTGGGATTACAGGCCCATGCCACCACGCCCATCTCAGTGCGCCCCCGGGGGGTGGGGCCAGCACAGCAGGCTGGGGAATAAACCTCCAAACTCCTGAATCTGCCTAAGTGGGTTAAACGCTGAGCTATTTGGCCAACCCTAAAATGCTTTTAAATATAATGTATTATTTCAGTGTAGCACCCTGTGGGGAAATGGTATAAAATTTGCAGTTATTAAAGAAGAACTCATGTATTGTTGCCTTTAAGTGAATGCTAGCAGTTAGAAATTACTACAGTATTTAAATCTCATTTGAAAAGGTGATATTAAATTCAATTTTTAATTTTTATAATTTGTAAAACTCCATATTTGTAATTCTTCAAATTTATGGTGAAAATTAAAGGTACTAATTTGTTGAAGGAATTAAGGATGTGCCATCTCAAAGTATTCCAAATTAGCACATTGGATTAACTCAAGCTGAAATCACCTGAGTACCTGTAGTTGCAAAAAAGGTCCATTTGACCTATCTTTTCACACACACACAGCCAGCTATAAAGATCTTTTGGGGAAGTCTGGCTCTCCCATATGAACACAGAAAATAGTCTTAATCACTCCAGATTGATAATTGATGCTGAATAAATAAGTTGGTTGGAATTACCCTTATCTTCCACTACCTTTACTACTTCCCCTAACTTACACCTTTTAATGATATCACTAGAATTAACTCCAGATCATAGATTGGTCTATCATTCCTTCAGAAAATTATTGTTCTTCTTTTTTTAAAAAGTGTCATGTCAAAAGAAATTACCAACAAAGTGAAAAGACAACCCACAAATTTGGAAAAAATCTTGACAAATAAGCACTCAAAGATCTGCTGTCTGGAATTTATAAAGAACTGAAAAACATTAAGGCCCCTAAATTTAAAGATTCAATCCAGAAATGGGCATCCAAGACGAACACACACTTCTAAGAGAACGAAATTAAAGAAACAAATAAATATATGAAAAAATGCTCCACATCACTAGCCATGCATGAAATGCAAATTAAAACAACACTAGGATACTATCTCACTCCAGAAAGAATGGCTATCATAAAGAAATCAACCAACAACAAATGTTGGAGAGGATGTGGGAAAAAGGGAACCCTTCTCCACTGCTAGTGGGAGTGTAGACTGGTGCAACCATTATGGAAATCAGTGTGGAGAGTCCTTGAAGAACTGGACTAGAAATCCTATTCCATCCAGCTATCCCCCTACTGGGAATTTTCCCAGAGGATCTGAAGACATTATTTCATAGTGATATATGTATACCTATGTTTATAGCAGCACAATTTTTAATAGCCAAATCTTGGAAATAACCAAGATGCCTGTCACCTGAGAAATGGATGAAAAAGATGTGGTATTTTTATACAATGGAGTATTACTCAGCTATAAAGAATGATAAACTTGAAGCCTTCATATTTAAGTGGATGCCACTTGAACATATACTCATAAGTGAAATTAACCAGACATACATGTACAAATATAGTAGTTTCCCTAGTATAAGAACTCAAAAGAAGAAATACAAATAGAAGGGTATAATGAAATTAAAAGGAAGGCAATAACTTGAGGATTAGACAATGAAGAGAGAGCAAGGAAAAAAGCTAGGAAATATGACAGAAATATGCAAAGCCATACATTTATATATATAATATGGGTAAGGCAATGATCCTGAGAATCTTCAGAAGGCTTTTGAAGCTAGCAGTTAATTGGAGGGATTCTCACTCTGCCTGACTATATATGTGCTGATACCTGTGAACTAAAGAACTGTACTGAAGATGGAAATGTGTAATAGTAGGGTCATGCTTGGAGTGCCTGTCATTCTGGTTCTCTGAATACGTGCTGCTTCTCATGACACACTGGTTGCTGCCATGCTGTCTCTTGGGTAGATGTTTGTTTAAAAAGGAAGGGGGTGGTGAATGAAGGCAGGAGACAGAAAAGGGGTATTGTGGGACTGTTCCGCTACAGTGTTGTATATGGTTAGATTTCTAAACTTCTGTGTAAAAATATGTAATTGTTTATTCCTATTTTTTAAATATATTATAATTTTTTTGAATTTTTTCTGCATATTCTGTAGAGATTTAAAGTTTAACATATCAATACTTGATGAAAAATACCTATTCTATATTATACCTAAGATGTTTGATATTCACACAGATAGTGAGGTTAAGCTCAACAGCTTAGGTTGTAGGGTAATAACAATAAGATTCTCTTCTGGAGGGTTAACAACCTAAGTTTACAGACAAAAAATTAGAGGAAAAGAAGAGCTGCAAGGGTAGCCAACATTTTGGCCCTAGTCTTTCAAGGACAGTGAAGACTCAGGACATAGGAGAACCTATACTGTAACATCATGTAACTCAGTTGTGTCCCAAATTTTCTGATCAAGAAGATTATGGAGACACAGAGAAAAGTGACCAGTGAATAGAGTATGCCTAAGGAGAGTCACATGGAGAGAAAACATTCTCTCAGGCTTTCACAGAGAGTAAATTGGTCAAGCAATGGCCGTGACTCATCCACATGGCTGACACTGACAAAGGATCTACAAACTGCGGTACTGGGTTTCAGGATAAATCCTGAGGGGGTTTGACTGACCATAGTCAGATACAAAAGCTACATTTCTTGTTATATAGGTCTTGCTTTATCTTGATCTTAACCATCCAGTAGAAAAGTATAAACATGAAATATAAAAAGTAAAGTCATATTAATATGCTGAGCTGTAGAAGGCTCATGTCAACAACTTCTGACATTGCCAGTCTTACAGAAAACCCACTACTAGTATGGACTACTGGACTATTTTGGAATATTTTGCTGAATTCACACACCTATAATATTTAAATGACAAAACTAAACAAATAAAGGGGATACAAATGAACAACCATTTTATATCTGTATATTCAAAATGGGATAAATATATAGCTACATTCTCTTAATTTGATGAATAGAATGATTTGTTCTAATAGTGTTTGTGAACAGGATAGCATGTGTGCCTCTTGTGCAATGAATAACCACTAAGACAACAACATACAATGTATTAATTATTGAAACTGTCCTTCTAATTTGATTTGAGACTGTTTCATTGCTATTTGTTTCTCAATAAAATTATCAAAAAAGAATAAAAAAGTGTCAGAGTATCTTGCTTTGGTCAGTGTTTTGAACTTTACTCTGTTGTGAAGGCTATAGTGTATATGTAAATTTAATATAATTTGCGTACTGTTCTCTTGTTAGTCCTGAAATAACTTGATTTCTGGATCATGCCAAAGTCTCACATAAGATATAAGGGATGAAAAGTAGAAAAGAACTTTTCTTCCTCTAGAGTGCAAAGGAGTGTAGTGTTTGCCAACATCTTCCTTTAGGGAGTACACAAGCACAAACATTTGAAGACTATTGGCTTGGACTTAGCTGGACATAATTGACCTGATGTAGCTCATATCCTTAAGGCAAGTCCCAAAGAGAATATGGAAGGGGGATCCTATACCTCACAGATGAACTAGAAGTTTGAAACAACCTTTAACTAAAAAAGCTACTTGAAGAGACAGAGGACAGGCTGAACCACAAGCACAGTGAGTTTCATTAAAATATAAAGTATTGTATAAAACAATTTGGATTATGTTTATTGCTCAAATCCATCAGTGCCTTCATTTTGAATCTCACTTAATTCCACACTTCTCATAGGTGACAACCTTGATGTTAAAATCTGGCATCTGGACTTGTAGTATCAGTACTACTTGGAATTTGTTAAAATATAGCCTCATATTCTACTCCAGACCATGAATTGAAATTTGTGTTTTAAAAAGATCCTGAGTCAGCTTGTATGCACATTAAAATGTGAGGAAAACTAATGTACATGATTACAGTGAATGATTTAGTGCAAGAATATTTGAGGTATTTGTTTTAGCTTGGACAAAAAGCAAGCATAGGCAAGATTTGAGGCTTAAAATTAAAACACAAAAGATTCACCTAGGGCAATGCCTTAAAAACGCCTAAGTACTTTTCCTATCTCATCAACCTTATCCACTTGTTCCAGCCTCTTCTTTGTTTGCTGTGCTCCTGCCAAATGGAAATGGATCTTCTCTCAATTCTCTGTGCATGCCAAGCCTCTTCTGTTGCAGGAACTCTGAAACTCTTTTCCCCTGTGCTACTTTTCTTGTTTGTCACACAACCAATTTACAGTAGTCTCATCTTTCTGCTCAAAACCGGCCTCAGTGCTGCTTCTCTGTGTCACTCCCTGCTCTCCAAATTTGCTCATCGTCCCATCTTTCCTCCATAGGATTTAGCACTATGTGTAAGCTCTTTACTGAGATGCTCCAAAAGTAGTAGAGTTCTGTGTACCCCTCACCCAGTTTTCTTTCTTTCTCTCTTTTTTTTTTTTTTTTTTTCTTTTTAAACGGTGGATTGAGCTCAGGTCCTTGCATTTGCCAGAGAAGCACTTATTCTTCTGAGCCATCTCCCCAACCCTCATCATTCAGTTTTCCCCAGTGACATCTTACATAACTATCTTACATTGTTAAAACCAGGACATTGACACTGATACAGTAAACTGTAAGTTGTTGTTTTGCTCACTTCCTCTGACAACCAATATTTAAACTTAGTAATTTTCCCACATGACTCATTTCCTTGAGTCATGTGCTAAAACAACCTGATTTATTTGTTTACTTGGATATTAGTTGTTCCATTTGTAAGGTGCAACTTCCATGAATTTGTTCCTCACATAACTAGAACAGTGCCACCATGGTTGAATGAAAATAATAATTGCTTAGTAAATAATTTTAACTTAATATAGGTAGAGATACAATTCTAAAATTTTTCTAGTTCCAAATAATGTTGTTGATTTATATTGTAGCAAAGATAGTGGAGAAACATGTTAGAAGAATTAACTGTGGAATTCAAAACTTCTTCCTGTCATATTTTATTCTTTTCACGTCAGGTGATAGAAAATTACCTTACTTATAGCTCAGTAGACTAAAGAACTTGCTTAGGCAGAGTGCAAGGCACTGGGGTGCACTGAGATGGCAAATTAGACTGGGTGTGGTAGTGTGCACCTGTAATCCCAGCGCTTGGGAAGCTGTAACAGGAAGATCACTATGAGTCCAGTCTATGTAGTGAGACCCTGAACACCCTGTAGACCCTACCCTAAATACAGAAAAATAAAAAAATAAAGAAAATTACCTTATGATTTCAATTTTGTTGTCTAAAAGATAAGTAGAAAATGCAGTAATGAAGACTTAAAAAACTTCTTTCTCAAATTAACAGATCTATCTTTTGCTGGTATACTTATTAAAATGTATAAAAGATCTTTAGCATGAGAACTTGCTAAACATCTGCATCAGATCTGTATCTTTTCAATAGCATGGAGACAGGTAGCTACTTTTAAAAAATCAAATCAGAAGTTTGTAAAAATTATGGAGATAAGAAGGAAATCAGATTGGTAGGGAAGAAAATTCATTTCAAAGAAAGTAGAAGTGATAATAATCCTATTCGTATTGAAATAGTACAATATCTCTTACTATGAGTTTTACTGATATCAGTAGTTTGCAATGGCTCTGCAATAATGGACAAGTTTTGCTTGTTTCTATTGCATAAATCTGTGTTCAATTTGGACATCATCAGTTTGTATCACTGTAACATTTTCTACATAATAATCATTTGAAAATTCTTTAAAGCAGTTTTCAACACCTGAATACCACTGTATATTTAGGTGTTAGTTTGGCATTGCCTTTTATATTGTATCATTTTAAAATAGGAAGGAGTTCATCTAAACTAAATAAATTATATATTAAGGCTCTTATCTCTTGCTATTAGGATTTTAGCTTGCCATATCTTATAATGAACAAAAGAGTTAATAATACGTATTAAGCGCTTAGTAGAAATACATTGGCACACAATAATTACTTAATGTGTACTTACTGCAGGGGTTGTTGTTCTGATTATAAGCCTCAGCAAATGTAGATCAGCTGGCAATAACAAAAAGTGTAATGGCCTAGATTACTGTGCCTCACTTCAAGTTGAGAAGTGTATCCAAGAACCCAAGCCACTAGATAACGGTAACTTTATTTTTACAGTATTGTTCATTATATGGAAATTCAAATAAAGTATGCAGTATTTCACATAAAGGATGTATATTTATTCATTTTAAACACTCTTTGAATTTTTATGTAGATTTTTCTGTAATCATTCCTTTGTTTATTTAATAATGTCTTTGAATGTTGATAGAAACGATACTAGGCCTGAATAGAAAGATCTGTAAGATATATCTCCTTCCTTAGAAAATTTACAATTTAGTAGAGTAAGAAGTTATTTTTAAAAAATCAGAAAAATGTTAAACTGCATGTGAAATGAGCTTTGTCATTGACATAACGGCAGCTCAAAGGTACTGGTGAAGTGATCCAAGGTGTACACTTGCTAATATAGTCCCATTCTCATTGCTTCTGTAATTGGTTTAAGAATAAGCATGGGGCCCTGGAAAATGTAGTCAATGAGACAGAGGAGACATACCTCTTGGTCTTTATTGCTAGACTCAAAAATAGGGAGATCTAGGAATTGAAATGAGATTAAAACCAACAACATGGCAAATGGCGATGCTGAGAGAGAGAATTATGCCTGAAGATAAAGTTGAGAGTCTCATGTGGACTGAAGACAACCTACTTCTGGAGTTTAAAACTTGTAAAGTTCAGTCTGTTAGCTTTGTTTTGACTATGTTGTTTTCTATCATGTATAGTAAAAAAAAAATCAAACGTAATATGAATTGGAGGGATAAACCATAAGGAGGAATCATTGGAGCACGATGATAGATTAGAACTGAAATCTATCTTTGGGATTATGAACACCTCAAAAATCATAGATAATGCCTACCTGAATTATTTCTACACATCTAGGGCTGATTCCCATGCCCAACCATAAGAGATGGTTAAGTATTTTTTCAATGAAACAGAGAAGAGTAAAGGCATAACAATCCACAATTTAAAAAGACCTTAAAATAATTTTCACATCATGACCCAAGAGACAGGTATAGTAGTAGGTGATTAATGAACTGTAGAAAGACTATAGTTACAAAGGTAGTAGAAAAAAATTTGTTAGGTAAGAGGCTAGACTTCAACTGACACTCATGCAAAGAGCAGACTGGTCCCCTACTAAGGGAATAGAGGGAAATTTTTCAGCCTGCAGCTTTTTATGGTACACACATAAGAAAAATAGCTCTTTATAAATTTTACACTATATTTTTTAAAAAGAAATAAGTAAGCAGGATAACAGGATAACAACATAAAAGAGTCATGAGAGTTTTAAAATAAGTACGTGGAATGAAAATTATTTTATTTATTAATTTTTTTTCTGTATGTAAGTTAGAGACTACAGGGTGTTCAGGGTTTCACTACTAGATCAGACTCAGTGATTCTCCTGTTTACAGCCTTCCAAGTGCTGGGATTACAGGCCTGTGCCACCACACCCAGTCTCAATTGCTGTCTCAGCAAGCCCCGGGGGTGGGGCCAGCGTGGCATGTGGTGCCAGGGATGGAATCCTGTCTCTGTCCCTGCCCAAGCAGGCACTTTAGTCTGTTGAGCTATCTGGCCAACCATTTATATTATTTTCTGATACAATATATTGTCCCATTCAGTTTATTGACCATTTTGCATTCAAAGACAATTTTTACATTTTAATCTATTTACTTATTACTTTTTACGTATTCTCATATATTCTTTATCTTATTTAAAATAACATAAACTTTTTCTCCATTAACTTTGGGTGCTGGGTATATTGTCTCAGTAATGAGAAGTAACTAATATATTTATGAAAGTAAAATGATTTTATATTTTATAAGATTTATTTCAGATTTAATCCTTAAAGAGTTATAGAAGGAACATTACAACATCCTTTGCTGTAGGGTGGTAACTGAGAAATTCTGGGCCAGTGTCTCTATTAAGGACACTGTGATTTTTCCTGGAAGAAATTACAGCCTAAAATTATACAGGAGACAGACTTTGAAAGGACTGCAGAGGAGCCTAAGCCTTCAACTGACCTGTGGTTGATGACACTGTCACTATGTCCTACTCCACAAACTTGCATAAGGCATTAGTTAAGTGCCTGACAATGTATATTTAAAGGGACAATTACAACTATAATTTACATTTTTAAAACATTTCATTCTAGTATAAAACATTTTCATGGTGAAAAATATCAGCGTAAACAGAAAACAGGTAAATTTGGTTAGTTTAGTGGCTACCTGTATACACTATTTTGAAAATAATATCTTCTATCTCTAAATAATTCTTTCACTACGCCTGAAATGTTATTAGAGATTTATTTTATGCAGTCTTTCCTTTTTTTTGTGGGTTCAAACTCTGGACCTTGAACTTGCCAAGCAGGCAGTTATGCTGCTGAGCTATCTCCTCAGCCCTACATGCAGTCTTGCTAGATTAAATCTTACGTTGCCTTCATTGATTTATTTTTAGAGTTTTAAAAATATATATAAAAGAGAAATAGCTTCCAGATAATGGTGAGGAGAATATCAGTGTATCACATGAGTCTGATACAACCCAATTCAGAGACCTCCTTCTGAATAAGAATTTTTGAGTACAAATGAAAAGAGCCAGGGCAAAGAGAAAGCTGAAAGAGATGAACTTTTATCTTTTTACCTGTATCCATCTTTAAAACATTGTCTCTTCACTAAGCCCAAAGAAATGGTGGCCAAACATTTTCATATATTTTTAGTATCATTACTCCATAGCAAAAAAAACCTATACATAATTGTTCTTAGCTGTTTTATTTGCAATAGCACTGAACTGGCAGCAACCCAGATGTCCTACATCAGGCAAATGGGTGCACTATGTAATATCCATACCATAAGAAACTATGCAACAAAAAAGAAGACACTGTTGACTGATACAATAACTTGGGTAGATCTCAAGGCCATTAAACAGAAAGATAAACAGCCAATCCCCAAAGGTTACATAGTGTATGGATTCATTTACATAATTTTTGGAAGATGAGATTTTAAAAAGATAATCTGAGTTGTTACCAGGGAGTAGAAATTATAGGAGGCTTCCATTTCTTTTTATGGAATAAAAATTATGGTCCTTCATCTGATTTTTGCCCTCTGTCATAAATTTGGTTTCATATCATTTCCTCTTAGATTGCAGCACCCATGTGGAAAAGGTAAGAGACATGTGTGAGCTCTGCCAGGAGGTCAGAACTAGAGGCATCAGCGTTGAGAGGCGGTCCACAATAAGGCCAAGGAGCGCGAACTGTGAAGCCATTTGTTGGGTCCAAATCCTGCTTCTCTCGTTTGAACAAGTTTTTAAATTCCCTGTGCTTTACTTTTTAAATTTATGAAGTAGAAAAAAATAAGAATAATGAGAATATCTTTCACAGTGTTTGCTTGAGTCAACACCCCCGGCTAAACAATGTTTGCTATTTATCGATTGTTATTGTTTGCATTTCTGTTTGTGTAATGTGCAAGTCCACAAGTAGTCCGGGCAATACAAAAGCTTCCACAGAACTCATACTGTTTCACTTTTCATAATGCAGTTTGTACATAAGAACTGTACAGATAAGTATCTGTGATAAGCCTGTACTTTCAGACGTGGTCTTCCTTGCTTCAGCTGCTAAATACGTGCCAGCCGTTCTCTTTAAAAATGGTGCAAAGCCACTTTCATTAATAATAACGATAATATTTATTTGAAAGATTCGGTGTGGCAGCATTTCAACACATTCACATCCCTTTATTGATGGAGTGATAAATTTCCCTCCATTCTCTGATGTGACACCAATGGATTCCTTTTGTTGCTAGCTTCCTTTTTAAAAACTTGGCCTTATCTGCCCCAGGAATCATGAAGGCCACCAGTTCTGCCCGGGGTAGGCAACTGGGCGGCTCGCTAACCCTTAGTAACCTCAGTCTAGGCTCAGGCTCCGCCCCCAGCCGGAGGGGAGGGGCTCGAGTGGCGTGCGTGCGGCGCCAGCGCCTTGACGTTGAACGCTTCCAGTTGACGCAGCCGCAGTGCCGCCGGGGGCCCACAGCGCCAACCCCGCCCCTTACCAGCCCCCTTCCTCCCCCCTCCCGTGTCAGAGGCTGAGGCCCGGAGCTAGACCTGGGGTTGCGGGGCTGCAAGGTGTGGGTGCCGCTAGCGCCTGGTAGGCCGCGTCCTCCTCGGTGTCGCCGCGGCAGCCGCCGCCGCCCGGGGCCGTCGGCTCGCTTGGAGAAAAACCAGAAAGGTTCGCGGCCGCCTGGGCTTGCGCCAAGGTAAGGGTTTAGGTCGGGCCGGCCGGTGCCCTCGAGGTGGACAGCTCCGGGTTCCAGGGCGCCGGACCTCGGCCTGGTCGAGTCGGGGAGGGTTGGCGGCGCCGAGCTGCCTGCTGCAGTGGCAGTGCCCCTCAGCCTCCTTTGACGTTGTCACCTGCGGCCGGCGTCCTGCACTCGGGGTGTCGGAGGTCGGGGAGAGGCCCCGGAGGGCCCAGCGACCGGAGGTCTAGGCTGCGGCGCGGAGCCGACGCCTAGCGTGGCGGGAGGGACCGCGAGCGCGCCGATCGGATCCCAGTTTTGTAGCCGAACCTGGTTGCCGTCCTGCCTCTGGGGGGGTCGGTTCTGCGAGGGCCGTGAAGCCTAGCATCTCCCCTGTGTTTCTAGGCAGGTTACCCTGTGGAGGAGTGCATTTCATTGTAAACATCGTCGTGGGCAGAAGGAGGTGAAGTTTCTTTCCTTCTAGACATTGCCCCCAGCGTTGGCCCTAGGATAGGCAATGGGTTGAAGACATTTGTTTGGGGTGCGGCGAGGTCCTGTGGATTTCCTCTGTAGGGAAATCATGGTTTTTGTAATCGAGAGCTTTGTAATCTGGTTTCAGGTTGCTGCTTTCACCCTGTGCATAATATAAAGTCGGTTTATTCTAATTTAACTAGTGGAAGTATAAAAATAGATGAATAGCAGATTGTCTAATGTAACTGTTGAACCGTGTGGCATATACTATTTATTAACCACCAATCCTATTACGTAAAATATGTTATTCTCACTTCATACATGAGAGAATTAAAGCCCATAGCCAATCTAAAATATAACTTGCCCAAATTACTGTGCTTCAAATAAGGCAATTTGGCTTCATTTTCCAAGTACTTTATGAGTTTGCAAGGTGATTCTTATTTGGAAAAAGTATGGCAGGTGTGGACAATTTAGTGACTTAACAAACCCTGTGGCACCAAGAACAACCAACCATAAAACAAAGCAAACCCCAGGAATATAGTTCAGTGTAGAGGCCTTGGGTTCAATACTCCCACAGAAAAAGAAACAGAATCAAACATGGCAGGTGCCAGCAGTAGAAAAGAAACTACAGCATTTTCTTGTTAGCAAGGAGCCAACAATTTGATAGAAATCTTTTTCAGGACCATACTTGGAACGTGTTTTAAATTATCACTTAGACTCCAGAACACTTCGACTCTCTTATCACACCCTTTGTATAAGTACAGTGGTTTTGAAACTTTGGAGAACTATTTCTAACTCAGATACTTGAAACAGTGAAATATAATACTGGGCTAACATTGAAGAGTTTCCTTCTATGTGTTATGTTACACTAAATCATTTTAATTTGGAATTATTACACTGGTCATAAAGTCAGAATACCTTTTATAATTGGCTAAAATGCTGTTCTTTTTAGATTTGTTAACATGAAACACGGCAGAAGAGTCTTTTCAAGAGAAGAGGAATGAGAACCAACATTATAGACTGGAAAAACTTGGGTAAACATTCATTGACTAAGATTGAAAAGAATTTGATTTCCTTGTTAAAGGTCAGAGAAAATATGACTTTCTATTTCATATATGGTTTAATATGTGTGTATGGTGAAAGAGCAGAGGTGGTTTATATTGTGACCTCTCAAATCATTTTGGACTGTCACTTTTGGACTGTTGCTATCTGACTGTCAAATCATCATTAACCTGCATATTGATAAATGAAAGGGGATCTTTGACTTAACAAGTGTCAGCATTCTTTTCTCTTTTGTTTGCTCTTTAATCGTCCCAGTTTTATAAATGAAGAATATTAGTTGACTTTTTTTTGGTTTATTCTTTGTAGAGTATTGCATATGGCTGAGCTCAAATACATATATGGCTTTGCGCATGTTAGGCAAGTGTTTTACCACTGAGCTACATCCCCAGATCAATTCAAGTAAGTTTTTTTTTTTTTTTTATTGTTATAATTGTATGAAGAGGAGAAGACATGATTATCAAGCAGTTTAATTTTATATATTGAGTGTCATATGGCAGGCATCATTCTGGGCTTTTGGTAGTAGAGCAAGTAGTCTCTGTAGCCCTCAAGCATACTTAGAGCAGTGAAATTTTTCAGAAGGTAATGCCTTTGTGAACTCATTTTGTCTTTATTTGTAAGCGTATTTTGGTTTATGTAAAAAGCTAGGAAATAAGTACTGTGTGCTAAGTTGTTTTATTTATAATGTTTTATATTAGTTAATAAGACAGGGTCATCTACTAATGCTGTGTTAAGACACACTGGGAAACTAGAATACTGGTAGAATGTAGCATAGTTTTCATGTTAAGGATAGTGACAGAATTTTAAACTTCCATGGTAAGTTAGGAGAACATTTTTGAAAATATATGACAGAAATTACATGATCGGCTAGATAACAGTCTTGAAGATGACTCGGAGAATGGCAAATTTGGAAGCTTGGTACTCAATTATAGACTCTTGTAATAATTTAGCTTAGAAGTAAAGCATTGTAAGTGGAAAGTAAGGGCTGGAGTGAATTGAATAGATGTAAAGGAGATAACCTGGATTAGATCTAGTAAGCTGGAGGGAAAGTGAAATCTGCATCATTTCTATCCACTATCATAGTCGTGCATATAATCAGTGTTTAAAAATTTTCATGAGATGAATACAGTGAATTCGCTTAAAGTCTGACTTGTTAATGAGTGGATTTTGGGGCCGTTTACTATAGGAAAGACTATAGAAAGAGCAGTGGATTGTGGAACATGATTGGTGGCTGTGAATTTAATTTGAAATGCTTTATTTTTGAAGCATCTATGCCTTTAAGAAATATTACATGTCATATAAATTTTGGAGTCCTAGATTTTTAAAGCTGTTAGAGAGATTAAAATGTACTTAAATATTTAAGTGAGCTAGTATTGATTTCTGGCTGTAGAAGTGAGTGTTGCTGAAGTGCAGCTGTTTTCTCGGATGATGACTTCTGAGATGTCAAAAATTCTTTCAAAATAATCTGAAACAATTTTTATGTATTTGGTATTGGAGATTCAACCCAGAACTTCATGAGTGTGGGACATGTGCTAGCAAAAGCAATAATACACTCTATAATCATTTTTATGGAGCACATTATATTAAAAACGTTAATATAAAGTACATTATCATATGTTTTACAGTAGTTTAGTTTTTTGATTTGTAATGTTTGTATTGTCACTTTCCTTATCAGAGTATTCCTTCTGCCTGGTATTTGATTTGCTTCTAAGAATCATGTTCCCTAGTATCTGTGGAAATGTTATTAATATTATCTTTACATTTTATTTATTTTTGCCAGTTACTTTTGGTTATAAAATTTTGTTACTTCAGTGTGTTTTTCTCTTATATATTATAAGATATTAGACAAATTTTGGTCATTATTTACTGACATGTAATTTTTCTTTTTTTTTACTTTTTATAAAGAATATTAATAGTAACTTAGGTACCACTGACAATTTTTTTGCTATGATTTTAGTGTTTATATTTTTAATGCCTTTTACATCTTTTCAAGGGAGAGAGATTTCATTTTCCTACTAGGAAATTGGCTTAGAAAGATTCAGTGATTTGCTGAAACTGAAAAGATAGAATGGTATGAACTTTCCATTTTACAACTTGCTTTAAAACTTACTCTTTTTCTAAGATACCAAAGAATTTCTGTTATTTTACAATGATTGTTATGTTACCTCTTAATTCTGTTGGATTTTAGAGTTAACAGGTGAAATTGTGTTTCTTGTTTATGAAATCCTGTTACTAAAAGGGACTTGGAATGACTTGTTCTTGTGTAGGAAGGATTATGCCAAATTGGTTGACCAAAAAGGATAATTTTCTATTTTGTTTGCTTTATAGATAGAATAGGGCATTACAAATTTCAGTGTTTATACACAGGGCTGACTCAGGCTAAAATTGTTAAGGAGCTTAAATTTGTTTTTGTTGCCCATATCGCCTTTTTAAGATTTCCTTATCTTCAGAAATCTTAGGCTTTATGTGAGAATTGTAGGTGCTGCTTGCAAATGAGAAAAGTGTTCTAATTCATACTAATAAAATCTGATAATAGTTTAATGATAATAATTAATGGTAGATCATACTGAAACACAGTCATGTGCTGCATAATACATTGTGATCAATAGCTGACCATAAATGGTACTGTGGTCCTATACTGTGCTACAAAACATTGCTGTTTTCAGTGAGGTTGTAGTACTTGTGATGTCTTAGAGCAATGTGTTACATGTTGTGATGAAGCTGGTGTAAACAAACCTCCTGATTGACCTATTGTATAGCATACAGGAAGCTGAGGTGGGATGATCACTTGAATTCAGCAAGACCCTGTCTCAAAAAAAAAAAAAAAAAAAAGAAAAGAAAAGAAAAAAAATATGTATAGTATAAATAAGATTTTGGGTTGCAGTTTAACAATTTGTCTCTAAAACATTTGCCATCATTGGTATAGCAATACAATTATGTGTACATAAGTGACTGTATCGTTTATATGTTTACTATATGCCATTAGTTTAGAATATTTTGTACTTATATTTTAAAAAGTTTACAATAAAACAGTGTTACGGTTTATACCTAAAATATCCTCCAAAGCCTCATGTACTCCTAGGTAGGGATTTTGGGAGTGACTAGGTCATAGATATGTGATACTGGATCAGTTCTCTGATTGGTTTAGCACAATTTTGGGTATAAGTGAGTGGACTTCCTGAAGACAGAAGACCCACATGTGTGTGAGTCACACCAACCAATAGGCTTGTAGCCTGAATGGAATAAAAAGGGGAAGGAGGCTCACTGCTGCTGCTGTTTTTTCTTCTGTCTGCCTTACTGTGAACTGTTTCTCCTCTGGCATGCTACTCTGCCTAGGAGGCCATTCTGGACTGAAATCTACAAACTGAGCTAAAATAAACCTTTCCTCTTTTAACTGGTGGGTGTTACATTTTCTCCCAGCAAGTAGGAAGTAACTAATACAAACAGTATGCTCTACTACACGAACAGTGGCATTAAACATCTTGTACTTGCCATTTTCATTGATTGCATCATATTCTTTAGTATTTAAGTTAAATCTTTTGTTGTTTTGCTTATCATCAGATTTTACTGCTAATGCTGGCAATAAGAGGTAATGTTGAGTGAGTGACCTAGAAACATCTTAGGTGATTAAGGATTTCAAAGTGTAAAATTAGTGATTATTGCTTACCACTTAGGCAGATACCGTTCTACCATAGCTGTGATCTTGAAGCGTAAGAGTGAAGTGATGGAAGCTTTTAAGGAGCTGCTTCATTGAAGACAGTGTGATAAACAGAAATTCAAGAAGGGTCTACATCAGATACAGAGAAACTTCTAATGATCTGACACAGAAGTGTGTCCCTCTCAGCACTGTGATAGTCATGGCCAAAGCAAAAATTTTGGACATTGAAGGGAAAGTTTCAACCCAATCTCACAGTTGAATTTACTGGCAGTTCTTTGTGGCCTAAGTAACTCAGGAATCATTCATTACTTACTGTGATAATGAGTGGTAAGTCTGTGTTATATGATGTGAAGTACCTGAAAAAATTTTGGAAACTGGATAAGCTGATTGTGAAGGAAAATTTCTTGCCAGAGAAAAACTTTAGTAATGAAACCTCCCTAAAATGGAAATGAGTGCCTGAAAATATTTTTATCTATAAGGAAGTCCTCACTGAGGTTTTAAGACTTTTAGCAGATAACAGTTTTACTGGGGGCAGTGTTGCAAGCTTTGAATTGAAAACTTTTATTATCTGGCACAGTGAGAAGTTCAGGACTTTTCAAACTTTACTGTTTTACCTTCAGTAAACAGACAGTGCCAGCTACCTGTAGGAGCAATAAGAAGCAATGGGTGATTTAACTTTCCTTCCAAGATACCCTCTTTCTGTATTAGTGAAATGGAGAAGTACAAATGGAGAATAGCATACCTATTAAAATTTTGCTTATTGCTAATATTGCTCATACATATCTTCCTTTTGCTAATGTCCGTACTAATATCAAAGTGGTATTTCTTCCTCCAAACTACCTCTTTGATCCAGCAAGTGGAGTTAAGATGTGTTACCTAAAGATGTTCTTTGCCTTGTCTATTGAAACTGAAGACACAGATGCAATTTTATAAGCAGTTAAAAACATTTTATATGTAATTCAATATGTATAAATGCATCTAGAACCCTGCTTGGGTTTGAGATGATATCCTTAAGGAGTAAGTGAATGATGTTTGCATGTGGAATAAGGCACTTAAGAGTTTTATACATGATGTCAAATAATTTGCTAAGTGTAAAGAGGTTCCAAAAATCAGCACAGTTATGGTTGAGATGTCAAACAGCTGTAGTCTGGATATGGATGTGGATGACACTGAGGAGCTCCTAGAGATGATTTCTGGGAGGTTGACTAATAAGTTATTGGAACTGGAATAGGAGCAGATAGCTCAAGAAGCAAGACAAAAGGAAACTGCATTATAAGAAAAAGAATTCTCAAGAAAATTTAATTTACAGTAAAGTTTATAAGATTTTGTAGAACTGGACAAACACTAAGAATTTTGAACCCTTTAACTGCAATATTAGAGGGTTTTTATAAATAGAAAAGAATGTTCACAATATTTTATCTGTATACAAGCACATCTATGATGAAAGAAGTAAACTGCATGCACATATTTCTGAAAAAGGTGGTTTCTGCTAAGAAGACCCTTGGCAGATCCTTCAGAAAGGATTCTAGAAGACTTTATGATCATAAGAGATGACTGACAGATTCACAGTTATATTGTTCCTGAAATCCTTCTAGAGGGACAAGATGGAGAAGTGGAAGATGGTGACATTGATCATACTGAACCTGTGTCATATGTGCATCTTTAGTTTTTAATAAAACAGCTTAAGAAAATTAAAAAAAGAAAATGTGGATTGGTAATATAGCTCAGGGATAGAGTACTTCCCTAGCATTCCATGTGTTCGATCACAGCACCGAAAGCAAAACAAAAACAACAAAACAAAAAGGAAGGAGAAAGCAAGCAGGAAGGAAGGTCATAATAGAAAAATAGCTTATAGAATAAAGATATTTAAAAAGAAAAATTTCTGTGGATGGGTCTGGTGGCCCAGTCTTGTAATTCCAGGTCTCTGGAGGCTGAGGTCAGAGGAGGATTGTGAGTTTGAGGCCAGCTTGAGTTCCATAGTGAGTTTGGTGCTTGCCTGGCTAACTAGTGAGACTTGTTTGAAAATACAGAACAAAACAAAAATTTTGTGTATACATGCAATGTATTTATATTTTGACTTAAATATTATGAAGCAGTTAAAAATTTACAAAGTGAACAAGTTACAGTTAGCCAATATAGATTTATTGTCAAGGCAGGAAAAATAGTTTTATGATTTTAATGTAGCCCAAAAATACAGTTTTGATAAAGTCTACAGTAGTGTATAGTGATGTTCTAGGCGTTCACGCTCATTTCCACTCCCTGACTCAGAGCAATGTTAAACTCCACTAGCTGTATTCTTGGAAGGTACTCTATGTGGGTGTATCATATTCTTATAAAAAGACCTCTTATTCCGTATTTGTACATGTTCTATGTCTAGTTATTTAGATATTTATACTAAATACTGCACTATCATGTTAGAACTGGCTATAGTATTGAATAGAGTAAGTTGCTGTACAAGTTTATGATCTTCAAACAGTAGGCTGTTTATAAAAATATCTATGTGATACATTTTTTTGGTTCTAGCCACCCCTGTTTTAGTGTCCTTTTTCTCTTCTTTATTCAATGTTTACTTTGTATTTATGGCAAGTATCTGAGGATAGCCCTGGGGCTGAACACAGATGGGCAAATCTTTTGAGTAGTGCACTGTAATTTGTTCTCCCTCACCTTAGCAAACATTCATGTATAAACTCAAGAAAGTGAGAAGAATTAGATCATATCAGTGCCTCCTACTCCTTCTGCTGCCCACAGGTCCTGGGGAAGGGTCAGTGCCTTGGAAATTCCTCTAAGTAGAAATGAGTTCAGAACCCAAGAATGGGAGTGATCAGAAAAAAAAAAGGATGGAGAGTTTAAATATGAACTTGATTCATACTTTAAAACATATATAGATGTAATTCTTTCACCTTCCATAAAATTTCCCTGCATCTAGATCCATCCTTTCTTTTATTCTTCCTGTTCAGATAAAGGGAATGTTAATTTTTTTGTGTGTATGTGTGAAAAGTTGGTTCTTGCACATTCATGTTTTGAATTTGAGATTTTTAAAAATCTTAAACATTTTTATCTTGTATACTATGCTATATATTGTATGATTTCCTTTAATCTTCTAAAATACAGGATCATGTTGTGCAAGAAAACTGTTCTTTGATTTGTTAGAACTAGTAACAATAATAAAAGCAAGCAAACAAAAAGAAAACCATTTGCTGAATATGTGTTGCCCCAGAACCAGACCTTGGAAAAGAAATTAAAAACCAGATAGTTTCTTTGGGAAATGATTATAGGAAACACTGATGAGGAATGGGGAAGAAAAGAAAGGGTGGAAGCCAATAATGGGCATTATTTTGGCAGTTACCACCATGGCCATTGTAGTTCACTTCTGTTGGGGACCTCTTGGAGACAAGTGAAATAGCTCAGTTATCCTAGGTTAAGAGCATGGACAGTTTGAATGTTTATACACTAGCTTCCTAGCTGTCACCATTGCCGTTAAGTCTCTGGCATTTCTGGCTTGTCCTTGGAATGCGAGCCAAGCATTTTCCTGCAGTCAGAAAGCATTTCAATGGAGTGTCACAGGTGTTCATAATAAGCAGTCTCTCTGTGTGTGGAGATTAATACCAACAGTATGTGGCAAGACACCAAGCATTGGATGCCAACAGCTAACCTTTATAAAGTGTAATATTTGCAATGTGCCAGACATTGAATAGTTTATATGTGAACTCAAAAATTCTGTGAAAGCTCTCTGAAACAGGTTCTGTTAGAGTTGTTATCTTACACATAAGGAAATAGGACAGAGATGTTAGGTATTTTTCCTAGAGTCACAAACCTGTAATGACAGAACTATTATAGGCAGTACAGTACACAGTCAGCTTTTGGCCTATACATTGGACTTCGGTCTCACCGTAGTCTGAAGAAGTAGAACCTTCTGATTTTACAGTTTTTCCTTATATCTCTTTCTCCTTTTCTCTCATCTCTCTTATTTTATTTTTTGCCTATTTCCTTATTTGCATCAATCATACTGCTCTCATTCTATAATATTATAATTTAGGCATTCTTCTGTTCTTGGAGTCTAGATTATCTTATAAAGTAATGTTTGCTAAGTTATTAACTGACATTCTGAGCTTATGTCATGAGGATTTTTGAGTTTGGTATTGTTCAGTGAGTATTTGCATTTTAACTTTAAAAAATAAAAGTATTTAGAAATGAAAGAAAGAGAGATATAATAGAATGGCAACATTTTTGAATTGGGAGCTACCTTTTCTTTGGCGAATGTTATAAAGGAAAGGCCAAGAGACATGTATTTGAGCACAGAAATCCTCTTTGCTATCTGTAAACTCCAGCCTCTGCACTGCCTTCTCCATTTGAAATTTTGGACTTTTACATGCTAATTGAAAACCATTTAATTAATAGTTCAATATTTCAAATAAAAAGTCTTGCTCCACTACTGGCTCTCTTCCACAAAAATCTCACACTGCTATACACTGTGGTGACCACTTTCATGGCTTTGTAATGTTTTTTCAGTTTTTTAAAAATATATATATATGAGGTATATATAATGCTCAGTAGACTTATTTCCTCTCTAGGAACATAAGTAGGTGGTTGTATATCTTGTTTCCTCGACTTTTTCCTGTTACTACTACATTCCTATTATAAGTCATCACATGTCTCTCATTGAAAAATTCTGCATACTTTTTATAGAGTATGCCATAATAGAACTCTTTTCCTATGAATTTTTTTTTTTTTTTAGTGTATTATAATGTTGCTGTGATGGTCCTTGAAATGTATGGTATGCTGTCTAGCTTTATTGAAATATATGGTATGTTGTCTTCTAGGTTTCTTCTAGCTTTATTGAAATGTATGGTGTGTTGTCAGTATTATAGTCACTCCATGGTTGAACAGAACACCAGAACTTATTTCTCCTGTGTAACTAACTGTAGCTTAGTATCTGTTGACAGCTGGATGATTACCATCTTAAAATGATTGCAGTTAACAGTGATCAGTGATGCTAAATTAGGAAGTTTGCCAAATCTCTGGTTTGTACTCTGCTTGATTCAATTGTTTGATATTTTTGTGCTTTTGTTTTAGTATAAAAATAATGACTGCTACAATTTCTTTTCTAATTTAGATAATTTTGAAATGAATACCATGACTTTAAGGAAGAATAAAGAATAGGTGAATTGTGAAAATATTTGAAAGATGTTTTGTAACATGCAAATCAGTTGTTATTTTCTTAAATATTATATAAAATAACATTTAACTTTGTACATTTGACTATGATAACTGTGTTAAAAACTCATTAGTATTGTGGATTTAAAGATGCATAAAACAGTTATTATTGATTATCATCAAGAGAGCATAAAGTGGGTAGATAAGCTGTAGGGGTTGTAATGAGAAGTTTAATGAAGTGACTGCAGGGGCCCAGGGTCCTAATTTTGTAAATATCCTCATCTTGTGCCAGAAAAGGGGGATGGAGATGGTGTGGGTATAACCGATCCACCCTGGGCTGTATAACCAGCATACAGTATAAGGGAGGAAAAGAGGCTTGCCCTTCTTCCCCTTTTGCTCTTGCTTCTTCTGCTGCCTTGGACTGTTGCCCTTAAGCGGGTCACCCTGGTTTGGAGATAGCTGAATATGGATTCCTACCTCTACAAACCATCAGCTAGGGGTCAGCCAGATAGCTCAGCTGATAAAGAGCCTGCTTAAGCAGGCACAGGAACTGGGGTTCCATATCTCCAGCATGCCATGAGGGCCCTACCCCTGGGGCACGCTGAGACAGCTGGGTGTGGCAGTATGCACCTTTAATCCCAGCAGTTGGGAGACTGCATATAGGAGGATCACTACAAGTCTGATCTGTGTAGTGAGACTCTGTAGATCCTCTACTGTGTGTGTGTGTGTGTGTGTGTGTGTGTGTGTGTGTTTATATATGAACAGAGGAGATGTGTAGATTGCTGAGGAGTAAGAGAACAGAAAAGATGGCCTGAAGGCATCATAAGCAGCAGTAAGTCTATTCTTTGCACCTCAAATCTGCGAAGGTGAAAGACTGCTTTGAGATGAAAGCCACAAAACACAGTGTTCCAGAATGGTGGTGGTCACGTCATGTTCCAGAATTGCAAAAGCATAGAAATTGGTTCCTCAAAATTGGATTCAGGGTGTCAAGTGATCCAGGCACTCAATCCTTACAACCAAGAGAGAGAGGAAAACCTGCTATTGCTCCAGCTGACAGCAGACCTTGGTGTCATTCATATTGTACTGGTTTTAGGTGCATGGGAGCTATAACCACCAGAAGTGCCATTAGGGTGGAGCCATACCAGCCCTTTGGAGGTTACAACTTGCCACACATTGCTTTGAATGTTGGACATGGGACTATAGGACTTAGTATTTACTGTGCTAGATTTTGTACTTGCTTTCATCCCAGTCCTTTGTATTTTCCTATTAGTAATTGTTGGAAAATGTTTATCTTGTGCTATTGAATGTTGGAAGTGTTTAACTTCTCGCTTGTACAGCAGCTCACAGTTAAGAGTTTGCCTTATATATTGGAGGAAATTTGGGACTTGGACTTTTCAACAATGCTGAAAATATTGACTTTGATAACTCTTAGAGATAGACTGAATGCTTTCCACATAATGGGATATGTATGTGTCTTTGAGGCCAGGGGTGGAATGTTATGATTCTAATGTAATATAGATAGACTTTACACTGGTTCTTAAGGATTGTTAAATCTGTGTTATAATGTTCAAGTTGTGGAAGGGTAAAAATAAGCTTGTCTTTGTATCTAGAAACTGGTCTAAAGAACTGTTTTTGCTTTCTAAGTTGACAAGGGGTGGATTGTAATGGTTGATACATTGTGTCAAGAAGTTTAGAAGTTTAAGGAAAGGGCTCCAGAGTCCTCACTTCATAATATCCTGTGCTTCTGCAAAAGAAGGACCCTGAGATGGTGTGCCTATAAAAGACCCACCCCAGGGGCAGGTAGCAGATAAGGGATGAAAAGAGGCTTCCTCTTTCCCCTTTTACTCTTATTGCATCTGCTGTCTTCTGCCGCCTTCAACTGTTGCCCCTCACTATACTACCCTGCCTTGGAGCCAGCTGTGTATGGATGGCTACCTCCATAGATTATCAGCTAAATAAATCTTTCCTTCCTTAGTTTGGAGTGTTGGGTGTTGTCTAGCAATGAGAGAAAGTACAGTGGTCCCTCACTTATTGCAGAGGTTACATTCCAGACACCCCTGCAGTAAGTGAAAATCAGCAAAGTAGTGACCTTATATTTATTTTAGTGTTTATATATATTTTAAGGCTTAATAAACCCTTCCCACATTCTTATTAACCTTTTCCACACTTTTTAAAAAAAACTTCTAGGGGCTGGCAAGATACTTCAATGGACTGAGGGCCTGCTTAGGCAAACACAGGGACCAGGGTTCGATCCCAGCACCACATGCCACACTGGCCCCATCCCACACAGAGTCTGGCTGTGGTGGTACATGCCTGTAATTTCAGGTCTGGGAAGGCTGAAAACAGGAGGTCACTATGAGTCTGAGCTGTGTAATGAGACCCTGTACCAAATACATAAACAAAACAAAACAAACACTTCTAATGTTCTTAACCATTTTCTGAACTTGTAAACCTACACAATTTTAACAACGTATGTATACTGTATGGTACTGCAAAATCCCTCAATATAGCAAAAAATCCACGATAAATAATTTAGATTAATACCTTTTGAAAATCCACAAAACAGTCTATGAAAGTTGAGCTGCAAAATAGTGAGGGACTACTATAACAGACAGCCATCTTGGCAAGAATATTACAGAAGTGAACTGTTTTAATGTGAGGCATACAATTTCAGTTTATCTTGTTGATAATTTAAAGTGTGGTCCTATAACTTGTTAGCTTTCTCAAAGCCTTTCATCTTTATCACTAGTATTTGGGAAGGGGAAGTAATTTGGAGGTAATGTGGCTGTCCTGTTACTCATAAAAATTTACTTATATTGGTATGGGTGCATAGATTTCTTACTAACTATTGTAATTCATTACTATCATTTATTTTTAAATTATTTTACCTTTTCTCCTTGAGAATCTCTTGAAGTTGGCTCTGTCATTTTCACATGTCCCCATCATTCTTTAGGGAGTTCTTTCTTTTCTAGAAAACTGGGTTTATCTTTACTTTCCCTGCTTTAGTGTGGAATCAGCCATTTCTACAAGATACCCTAATTCTTCTTAGTAAGAGGTGTCTTTTATTTTATTTTTAATTTTTTAAGGTTTATTAATTCATTTGATACAAGGTCTTGCTACACAGCTTGGACTTAGAGTGATCCTCCTGTCTCAGCCTCCCCAATGCTGAGATTATAGGTGTGTACCACCACACCTGATTTCAGAGCATCTTGGTGCACCCTGGGTTCTGGGGCTGGCACAGCATAACATGCCAGAGATCAAATTCAAGACCTTGTGCTTGCCAAGCAGGTGTTTAGACCCCTGAGCTATCTTACCAGCCCAGAAATGTCTTTTAGAAGCAGAGTTCTACTCAGATTGCTGTGCTGTGTGGAAGCCCTAGCCTTTCAGTTTTGATGACTTCCTCCTGGGCTCTGACATCCTGAATAGGCACCCTTCCTGTCCTGGTGCTCAGGCTGGAGAACTTGAGCTGGCTTGCTTCTCCTTGCCCTTCTTTCCCTGATGTGGATGCCTTTCTCCTCCTACCTAGGCTCCAGTGCTCTGCACCTGGCCAGATTTGCAAGCATGCCCTCCTTATTCCACTGTGGCTTTGACATCTTGCAGTGGTGCCTCTCCTTCATAGCCTCTCCCCACAAGTGGATACTTCATTTACCTTTATCAGGTTCTAGCATTCCACTCTAAGCCACTGAGACTGCTGTCCCTTTCTGCCTGCCGCGCGTATGCCTGCTTACTCTGCTTACTGTGCTTCACTTAAGAAAAGTAGAAGAGGAAACAGCCATATGTTTTTTTGTTCACTGTGGCATCAGTTGTTCCACAATAATTAATGCAGGAGATGCTTACATCAGTATCCAGCTCTGTCAGTATCCAGTTGCTGGTGTACCACTAAATGTTGCTGAGCCTGTAGCCAGAGTTTCATCTGGAAACTGTTGTCTTGACTCTGTTCCTAGATGCCAGAATAGGCTTCTCTTTATTTATTTATTTTAAAGAAAATAAAAAATTATAAAAATTAAAAATGATACAGAATTTCAAAACAAGATGATAGGAAATTAACAAATATGTTATATTGTATATTGTTATCCTCAAAGTAATTGTTCATATTACCAGATATAGGCATATAAAGTTGATTAAAACATTAAGTATTAACTGTTCCTTTCAATGAACATATAGAAATTAGTAATATAATTACCTTAGCTATGTTGTGTATACTTATATTTCCCCCTTCCTTTCTTTTCTCCTTTCCCTTACCCCAGGTATTCTCAAAAGGAATAGAGCCTTTATTAAGTCATTGACTTCACAGTACTTCTGTACTTGGTTAAAGTACATTCTTTTAAGTATTCAGTCTTTTTTTCTGTTGGTTTTGCTTCAAGGCTTTGCATTAGTATTTGGCAAAATGATGGTTAAAACTACTCCCTTTGCTGTCCTTGCAGCTTGAGCATTCTCTTTTAATGCTTTTTTTAGCTGTTGAATGTTGCATGTTGTATGATGGTGATTTTGGATGACGACTCAGGGTCCTTTTGGTGGACAGATCATCACTTCTTGGTTTGGTTAGAAACGTATTTTCTTTGTAAGGTAGAGACCTGACTATTTGGACACACCTCTCACTTATCCCCTAGGAGTCAGTAGGCTCTTTTCATCCTCAGCAGTATGCTGGCTAGACATCTTTAAAATGGCAAAAGTAAATACGAAATAACTATAGTGTAACGTGTGAATATTTTTAGAGACTAAATCTTTTCAAAAGTATCTTTTAAATTTTAGTTTAGTTTAAACAAACAAAAAAACTATGAAAGAGAAAGCTAACGGTGGGATGGGGGAGATTAGCAGTCTAACTGCCTTCCTGGCAAGCAAAGCACATGAGTTTGATCCCTCGTCCTTCATGTCATGTGGACTCTGAATCTGGGTGTGGTAGCATATGCCTGTAATCCCAGCACAAGAGCAGCTGAGACAAAAAGACCAATATGAATCCAGACTGCATAGTGAGACCCTATAGCAAATAAGTAAAAATTAAAAAATAAAAGAAAGCTTATGGTATAAAGTGAGCCCTCAGATTTTAAGTTGCTTATTAGTAGAATAAGAATGTATTTTACTGTTTATAAACAATAGAAAAGGTTATTGGAAAATGAAAACATAGTCTCAATTTTCTTTAGCTCTTTTGATTTTTATGTCATTATTAATAGTTTTTGAAGAGATGTTCAGTTTGCCTGTCAGTGATTCTAAGATCTTAGAAATGCAGAAATATGGGATAGTATAGTCTATTTTATACTTTATCTGGCACTATTGTTTCATCCAGTTTTAAAACTTGTTTTATGATCTGTAAAAATAAGACTTGTGGTGAATCAACAGAAGATATTTTTCAGTCAACAGTAATTCCAATGAGAAAGTTGCCCTCATACAGTCTTTACACATCGAGAAAACATTTGCTGTTGTTCTAGTTTTATTTTCTTATAAAATCATCTGTGCTGTTGCTTAGTATTAAAGGGTTGTTTACTGGGTTGCTTTTATTTATGACTAAGTATAGCTTTTTTTCACTTTGTCTGGTTTACCACAAGATAATTTTGTTATAGGAGGTTAGGCTTAATCACATTACTATATTATCATAAGAATATCTTTCTTATTTTTTTATATCATGAGAACTTAATTCCTTAAAAAAAATAAAAACAAGATAGCGCCACCAAATTTTATTCCCTTCTTGTGGGGAGGAGTACTGAACATTGGACCCAGGGTCTTTGCCCTGAGCTACATCTCAGTCTTTTAAAAAATTCTTCTTCTTACTCACTGTGTTGCACAGACTGGGCTACTGGTGTGTGCCACTATGTGACCTGCTTACTTTTTTATTCTTGATACATCTAGATATTCCTACTCATGTGTCTCATGTCTAGTCACAATTTGATAGAATAATTTATCTTGACCATCTGCTAGCAAAAGATCTGTTTATGGTTCCTAGTCTAGAATAAATCTAAACTAGGAAGATTATTTCCATGTGGAATAATGAGAGTATATAGAAGTGATGGACATTAATAGAAATTTATGTAAATTAAAATATAAAACATATTAATTGGCAGTTTTGGGGACAAAACTGGTTGATTTTATATAATATACATGAGAAATACTTATTGTTAAAGTGGGTATTTATAGATTTAAAACTAATCATACCCTTTTTTTCAGTAGCTAATCCTTAGTCTTTAGAATATGGTGAAATTAAGACATTATAAATGTTTTACTTTGTCTTATGTTTTAGAAATATAGGCATACTTCATTTTTTGTTGTGTTTTTGCATTCTCATCATTGAAAGAAGCAAATTTTGATTTATAACTAGATTTACCTCTCCCGTTTACATGATTTCTCTTGAATTTTATAAATCTATGACTCAAAATTTAACCTTTGACCTCTCTTAGGCCTTTAGATGCTCTTCTAGGAGACCACAGTAATGGATCAAAGGAAGAATGAAAGTATCGTCCCTAGTATAACTCAATTAGAAGATTTTCTGACGGAACACAATTCCAATGTTGTTTGGCTTCTTGTTGGTAGGTAGAATATATTTTCTTGTACTTCAGTGTACTTTACCTCTGTTGTGCCTATTGCCAGATTTTAAGCAGAAGTTAACCTGGAATATAATAATACTTATTTATTTTTGAGGGGGGATTTTAATCATCTTTGTATCTTGAATATTTGTTCTAGGAACTGCACTGGAATATTCTTTATTTTTCCTTAGGCTGCCTCTTTATCTGATTTAGTGGAGATGGGAGGATAAAAAAGACACTGATCTGTTTATATTTCCTGTCACTTTCCGTACTCCTACCCCCTACTTTTGTTTATTGTATTATTAAAGTATAAGTTCTCGTGGTAAATAATACTTTTACTGTGAAATAGACTATATATTCCTAATTAATCTTTCAGTTTGTATTCTCACTCCTTGTATGTTTAACTGTAGACTTTGCTGTTTATAATTTTTGTGTATTCTGGAAGTTTTCTACTAATAGCTCATACTGGGCCTCATAGTGTATGCTCATAATACTTTGTACTTGTGTACTTCAGACAGTAGGATCTCAGGTTCAAGTCCAGCCTGGGCTATATAATGAATTCAGTACCATCCTAGACTGAATAAAGAGATCTTATCTCAAAGCAAAAGACAAAATACAAATACTGTAGTTCAAAAACAGTGTATAATTAAGTGGCAGTAGAGGAAAGGAGAAGCAGAGAAGGAAAGGGTTATAGATGAATGGATATGAAGGAGTTTGAGGAAGAAATACAAAAATAATACCAGGAAAAGAAGAAGTTGCCATAGGTTGCTATTGCTCAGGAAGTTTTCATAAAAGACAGTATACAATTTCGATTTTGTCATAGGAACCGGAAACAGAAAAACAGGAACTAAGAAAAAGGGGATGACTTTTTTGTTTAACACTGTGTGCATAATAGTACTGTCATTTTGTGTGCACTGGTTTAGTGCTCATAGCAGGTAGGTTTTATTCTTTTGCTTCCAACATGTTGGACATTTGAGGTCCATTGGCATTAAATAACTTGTACAAAAACAGCTGTTTTTTGTTTTTTTTTTGAGTGCTTGCTCGAATTTCTTCTATAATGCTGTAGTGTGTCAGTCAGGATTAAGAGTAGACAAACATTGTCTTTTACTAAATAATGTTTTTCCTTTTCCTTTTTAGTTTTTAAATTTATTTTAGAGAGAGTATAAAAATAATAGATGAGACTTTAGAGATACACATTTAAAAAAATCAAGATTGGAAACTCTTCAACTGTGGTTTTATATTGCATGTTGCAGTCCTCACTGAAGTTGCTCATAGCCTCTTTAACAAATAGTGGTGAAAAAACTGGCTTTCCACATGCTGAAAACTAAAACTAGGTCCTGGTCAATCATCATGCACTAAACTAAATTCAAAATGGATTAAATATCTGAACATTAAAATAAAAGCACTAAATGTACTGGAAGAGAAAGTAGCTGGAAACCTTGAAGAGCTAGAGGCAGGCAGAGAATTCATGAACAAAAAACAAACTGCCCATGAAGTACTTCAAAGAATCAACAACTGGGATCTCATCTTATTGAGAAGTTTCTGCACATCCAAAATTATGTGTATCCTTTTAAAAAGGACAGATAAAGGAAAATTTATTATCAGAGCAACACTTTTCTTCTGTTTTGCCTTTTATATGGTCATGAATTAGACTTTTTGGTGGAGTATAATTTTTATAGGTAAACTTAAATTTTTTGTGAAAAACTAGTCAAATTTGGGATATCACTGTAACATATTCAGTAACATTAAGAAAAAGTAGCTCATTGTCTTTTATCAGTTATTGCAAAAAATTTACTATAAGTTGACATATTTTTATAATGTCATTTATTTATTTATTTAGATTTTTGAGACAGGGTTTCACTGTGTGTCTCAGGCTTGCCTTAAACTCATGGCTGTCCTCCTGGCTCAGCCTCCCAAGTACTGAGTTGCAGGTATAAGTCACCACACTTGGCTAAGGTAGCATAATGACTGTTCATTTTCACTGGAATTTCCATTTGTTTTCATGTGGTTTCTTTAATACAGAGATTGTTAATTTTAAAAGCAGTTAATGCTCTCTGATTTAAAAATCTTCAGTTACTTTTCTTGTAAATGTCAGGAATCTGCATGAGCTTTTTGCCCAGTCAAGTTGGGTATTTTTCCAGATATATGGGCTTTCTCTTCCAGAGCATCGGTACATAAATATGTTGTGTAACTGAAACAGTATAAAACATTGAAAAAGGAAAGTTGGATAAGATAGAATCAACCTTTAGTATTAAACTGCAATAGGACAGATTGCCACGAGGAAGTAATATATCATTTCTGATTTTTTTTTTTTTCCCAACAGCTACTATTTTATCCTGTGGATGGATTATTTATCTCACATATTATAATTCTCGGAATGTTGGTCTTATTTTAACATTGGTTCTTAACAGATTATACAAGCATGGCTATATCCATATTGGTAAGTTTGAGTAAAATTGAATTTTTTCTTACATCTTAAGATATATATTATAAATTTATATTTTATCAGCAGATAGTAACTTAAAATTTACTCATGAAAGTTAAAATGAACTAAGTGGACTTTTCTCTCATGCAGGATTCCATGATCAGAGGTATCTTTTACCTCGTTATTTCTGAGTATCTCTAGTAATTTTTGACTTTGTTTTTTTGCTTATAAGAGGTACTTATTAAAATAATTTTCATGTATAAAGTATGTAAATAGTTTTTTTTGAGTCTGTCATCCAAAGAAAAAATTTAATGTTCCATAGTTTTCACTTTTTTTAAAAAAATGACTCAGAAAGTAATATATTGGTTAGATAATCTTGTATATTCCATTTTGTAGCTTGCCTTATTTATTTAATTTTTGACTATTATGAAGTTTGATTTTTGGAAAGCCCTAAACTAGTAAGAAAATTAGAGGAGGGACGCTAGATAGAACTATTCTAACTTTCCTTGCATTTTAATACCTTTAATGGTTATAAGTAAACTTCTGAGACACAAGTAGTTTTCTGTTAATATAGGACAATGATTGGTTCTCACAGTCATCCAAATTAGTGGAGAAAAGTGGTAAATTGGACAGTGGTTTCAGATTGTTTAATGGCTAAGAAATAGCTATCTAAACTAATGTATACAGTGATGATATATATGCCAGTTTTTTTTTTTTTTTTTCTTCTTTTTTGTTACATTGGAGAATGGTGGAAGATTTGTTAGTATGGATGTTAGGGAGAGAGAAAAGATTGTTTATTATTATTATTATTCATACCAGGAATTAATATTTAATTTTAATTAGTACATAAATTGAGTGCTAAGATTATATTTTTTTTTTCCTCCTTTAATAGGTTCCTTCTCATTCTCTGTTCTTTCTGGAAAAGTCATGGTTCGTGAAATCTATTACATTACAGAAGACATGTCTATTAGGTAATGAAATAAAAATAAAAAAGAACTCAAACATTAAATATTGTTAAAATTTCTATTTCATTTAGTGTGGCTTGTCTCTTCAAATAAGCCATAAGAGAAAAGATATGTTTTCTAGCCAGGTGCAGTATTCTGTACTACTCTGGAGGCTAATGCTGAAAGGCAGCTCTGTCCAGGAATATAAGACAAGCCTGGGCAACATAGTGAGACCCTGTCATAAAAATTTTTTTCACCCAGTAAATTCTACATGGTGAATTGACATTTTAAACATTTTTTTTAAATCTGTGGATGAATTTAGCTAGGTTTTAGATTAACAAAACATAGTTTAAAGAAATGAATACTCATTTCATTTGTAGATGAGAAATTGAACCTGTGTTATAGAATTCCTGGTGGTCATTGCTATTAAAAATCAAAGTTCAGTAATGTTTGTAGTTCTTATTCATTTGCTGCTTTTGAGAGATAAGTTTAAAAAATTATTTAGCATTAGTTATCAACTGATTTTATTTTAAGAAGAATATTTAAATATGAATATGATAGAAAATCATAATGTTTGAAGTTCCTGCTTCTGTAAGTCTTGAAGAAAAGTCTGCTTTTCTTAAAATCTGGACTTAGATGTAAATCCAAGATTTGAATCATTTGAGAGCATTAGGATTTGGCAGATTTCATAATTCACTGGAAGATGTAAGAGACTGTTTAAATGAGAAATACAAAAAGAGATGAATAAATCCATTGATACATTATAAGGTAATAATAGATCATCTTAAAAATTGAAGGCACATTTTAAAAGTTTCTCCTTGTATGCTCCTTTCCCCATTAAGCTTTGGCTTATAGTTTATGTGGTGTTAACATTTAAAAAGAATTGGTGGGTGCAGAGATAGAGCTGAATGGCTCAAGCACCTTCCTGACAAGCATAAGGTCCTGAGTTTGATCTCTGGTACCAAAAAAAGTATGGCTGTTAGTCTGAGCTCTGTTACAGCTCTTATCTAACATGCATGAAACTCCAGTTTAATCCCCAACAGCAACGAACAACAAAAGAGCCAGATTTTGTGGCACACATTTATAATCTTAGCACTCTGGGATAACAAATTCAACCTGAGTAATTTAGCAACTAATTGAGATTCTATCTCAGAAAGAAAAAGGGATGAATATGTGATATTGATATCTATCTTTATGTCTCAATACCCCACCATTAGTGTACTTAATATATATCACAAAATTTACTTTAAAAATTTAAGTAATCTTGACATGGTCATGCTTACCTATAATCCCATCTCCTTCCTAGGCTAGGACATGAAAATTACAAGTTCAAGGCCAGCCTGGATCACTTAGTGAGACTCTGTCTCAAAACAAAAATATAAAAACATCATGGATCTACTCAGTATTAGGCCCTAACTCCAATTCTTCAGTATAGCTTTTTTAGAAAGTCTCTGTACTTCATTTTCCTGTTATATGTAATTTGGCATTACATTTCACCTAATGAAAACTAATATTTCAGAATAATATGTTATACATGATAAAGGTACAGTTTTTGTCAAAACACTGATGCCTAATGTGCAGTTATAGATTATCTTTTACATTTTAATTGAAAGCGTATAAAAGTTATAAAAATATGTAATTCTTGGTCCTCAAAGAGATATGTGTTTATGAAAGTTAGTGTACTTTGAGACTTTTCTGCTTTTCCTTATTCATTAACTGCCTGCCTTTTTTTTTTTTTTTTTTTTTTTTTTTTTTTTTTTTTTTTTTTTTTTTTTTTTTTTGATTGATTTCTTTCCTTTATTTCAGTTGAACACAATAAGTTTTAAACAGAATCAGAGTGTCAAATACGGAGCATTCTTTCTTTTTCCATTAGTCAATTTAATACTGTGCTAATTTTGTATTTTCTTTTCCACCTTATGGAAGTTTACATAATTTTAGCTAGATCCTGACAATGTCACTGTTAAAACTGAGGCTTCTCATTAGAATGAAAAGTTTTCTCCTGAGGCTTGGGAACATTTTCTCAGCCATAGGAAAATTGGCTTTTTGAATTCCAGAACCACAGAGACTTGCGACTGCCTGCCTTTTATAATAAAGTAATTATTTGCTTATTTGAATTCTCATGTTTTGTAATCTACCTTGCTTAGAATTCAGGATGGATTTATCATTTTTCGGTGGTGGAAAATGTATAACCCAAAGCAGAAACAACATGGTAAGTTTCCATTTTTTTATGTATTTAATTAAATCAGAACCTTCATTTATAGAAGTTTAAATAAATGTTCCACATCTTATAGATAATGTGAAAGCTGTGAATTTTATATAACTCTGCTTTAGTCGAAAATCTTTCACCTTCCCTGTTGTTTGATATAGTTGTGTTACTTTAGCCTGCTGTTCATTCAGGGTTATCCTTAGTGGAGCCTGTGTTATAGTTGAAATGGTCCCTCTAGAATGCTCATCTTTCTAAGCTACTTGTACACTTTTATGGATTTATTTACACTTTTTTCTGATTCTGTTACTAATTCTCACTAAGCTGTAGTAAGCATGACCAGAAAGGAGGCAGCACTGGTTCCAGACCTCCTAGTTTGTTTTTTATTATCAGAGCCTTGTCATCTGATAAATTTTCCATTTTCTTATATACCACTGACCCTGCTTCCAACTCTCCTACTGTATATTAATCGTGCCAGTGGCTTAAAGGACAGTAGATGATTATATTCTTATTTTCTAGGATATTACTTCTCAAACTTTTGATCACAGGAACCCTCTATATTAATCTAAATAATTGAAGACTCCTTGAGAGCTTTTAGACATAAAGTTTCTATCTGTTTACATTTACTGCAGTAGAAATTAAGCCTGGTAATTTGGAGTTTTTATTACTAATACTGATCTATTAAAACTATAAAATATGCAACTGTATAATAAAAATCTGGTTCATGATAAATTATCTAAAGCAAAAGCATATAATGAGAAGAATGGCTTTGTTTTATAGTTTGCAAATCTCTTTATTGTTTTGCTTAATACATGACCAGAGTCTTACTGATGCTTCTGTAAATCTGGTGAAGTACCATATTCTGTAGTGTTTACAAAGTCTACACTGTCTACTCATGGGTGAATGATTATGAGAAATTCAAATATCTTAATATGATAATAGTATGCGTACAGTTTTTACCTGGTCTTGGGACTTACCCAAGGATCTCCAGATTATGCTTTGACAACTGTTGCTTTAGAAGATTGTTGGTGGGATCGGAAAGCATAGAGGAGAGAAGAGGAAGAACCCTTACATATTTTTTCATGATAAGAATTATCTGTGTTTCTGTTACTCCATGTGGAGATTCTGAGTACATTTTTTGTTTGCTTTTTGTCTTGTGGTCTGAGGATTTAGGGCCTTTTATGTGCTAAACAAATGCTGTTCTATTGAGCTGTCCCCCAGCTCAAGATTCTGAAATAATGTTAGGTTCTTTGTATAACTTTGGAGTTTTCAAATTAAGTGTTGGTTTTATATTTTTGTGTGTGTGTGTACATGTGGTAATAGGCATCTTACTAGCTTTCATAACTATTCCTACAAGAAAATAGATTTAAAATTTGAAGAGTTTCTAAACTTACCTGAGCCAGCCTAAGTTACTTTAGATTTTTTTTTTCTTATTCTCTTTGCCCTTACAGTCCTCCCTTCATCTCCTTACATACTTTTCTTTGGTGAGGCTGAAATGAATGGGTCACTATTTGGCATCTGTAGAATTAACTGAATACAGATCTGTTTTTATTGTGGAAGCAGCTGAGTATATATCCTCTGAGGGTAGGGAAGGGCGTGAATAGGCAAATTGTGTGGTGGGATAGGGCTGTTCTGCCAATGACCACCAGTCAAGTATGCTTAGAGATGTGGCTCCTGGAGTGTGCTCTATAGGCATCCTCAGCAATGGCAGTGAGCATAGCCTTTGGCCCTGACATGCCCACACTTCATGTGTGGAAAAACCATTTTAATAGCTAGAGTTGTTCATTAAATACTTTTTTTTTGTTGTTGGCTAGATCTTCATTGAGGGCAGGTCTAGTGCGACTTGTAAAGCTGGGGATCGAACTGTGGTCCCCTGTGCCTGACTGAGTTTGCCCAAGCAGATGCTTTAAACAACTGAGCTAATTCAGAAGCCCCTCATTAGATAAATTTGAACAGAGATGTTTTATTATATGACATAGTATTCTGTGGGCCTTTGAAGTAGGCTTTCATATGTTATGTAGAATGACTGTGTGTTCCTAATAGTCTCATTTTAAAATATCAGTTGTTAAACCATCAGTAACCGTTTTTCATTATGATGGACAAAACACTATTCTGTAGGCGGGTCGGTATCTTTTAAGTTTTGTCTATCATAAATATGAATAAATTCTAAAGTTTGAGTCATTCTCTAAATTATTATCTGTGTTAAATTTTGTGGCAAAAATATTTTTAATTGCTTTTTGTGTTGTATTTGGCTGTCAGCTGTAAAAGTAGCATTGAAGTAAATGTACCTTCCAAAATGTATTTCATAGGATGAGTAGAATTCATTCCTTAGAATTGAATCCTTTTGAGCCATACCCATCTTTTGATTATATTTTTATTTGTATGTATTTAGTACAGAGTCCACAGGGTCTCACTACACAGATTGGACTCAATGATCCTCCTGTTTTCAGCCTCCCAAGTACTGGGATTACAGGTGCGTGCCATCACGCCCAGTCTCAGACTCTGTCTCAGTGCATTCCAGGCGTGGGGCTGGCATGCATACCTATCTTTAGATACATTAATTTGTATTTGAGCAGGGCTAATATTTTTTTCCTCTGAATTAATTTATAATGTCTATGCAGTGTGCTCCTTAGAGGTAGACTTGCTCTGGAAGCGTACTTCCTGCTACTTGTCAGGCTTCTGTTAATTTTGCAGGTTTTTTTGACTTAGTAATTTTTGGTGTTTAGGTCAGATAAGCTATATTAACAAGATTATACTTGAAGCTTAAATAAAATCTTATCTATGTGACATGTGATTGAAAAAGTATATGTTTAAATAAACAAATTACAGTAAAAGACATGCTGCCATTAACCCCCTCCAGAGGCTGCCCTCCTTTACACATACTTAGTCTATTGTTCATGCCACTTACTGAAGCACTTCTGGAAATTATTTTTTGTGAGAGACTTTGGTCGTGTTGTCATTGTGGCTGCCTTGATAATCCTGAATCAGTTGAAAACATTTCCCTTTCATGGTCATTTTGACATTGAGGAAGATTTAGAAATAGCATGGTGTTGAAGCTGGTGAATAAAGTGGGGAAGGGCATATGTGATGTTTTTATAAGCCCATTTTTCTGTTGTGTGACACTTAGCGTCAGTAGTCACTGAAGAAAATCACTTGACTGAAACAAAATTTAGAATATGGTACATAAAGGAATGAATAGGCTGCAAATAAACTTTTAACAAAACTGGGACAATGTAAGTATATTATATAATTGTTGTATGTAACATAACAGTATAATAGTGGACTACATTAAGTAGCATGACCTTATAGTATAGATATTTATTTCTTGCTGTTTAAGGGCATGTCCATGTTCTTTGACAATTAAGCATTTGTCTTAGTAACTTTTCTCCTGTTGCTGAGACAAAATATCCAAACACAAAGTTAAAAGAGAAAAAGTATATTTAGCCCACAGTTTGTAGAGGTTTCAATCTGTAATCAGCTTGTTCCAAGGATGGCTTTGCACAGAATGGTTCATGGCAGGCAGAAGCAATGAGGAGGGTGGGAGAGCAGGGACAAATCACTTTCTGTCTCAAGTGTATGTAGACTACCTGCCCTAGGGTGTTAAGACCTAGCATTCATGCCCTTAATTCCAGTATTGGACCATCAGTCAATCATGAAGTCTAGATTTAGCTACCTTTGAAAAGCCCTCCTCCCTTGACTGCATGAGGCTTTGGGGGGAAATCTATACATAAACCATAATACCACTACTAATAGATGTTGATACTTCTCGGTGGAAAATTTAGAAGTCTGGGTGGGTCATGTGCCTGAATATAATATGAGGCACCTAACTTTCCAAAGAGATGAACAAATGTTGTAGGTATGCAGGGAAAAGACTTTCATTAAGAAGTTTTACAATTGCTATATTATAGAAAAGAGTGATAATCAAATATCAAATTATGAAGTTATGTGCCATATAGCTTTGTTGGAATATATATATTACATATATATAGTTGTTCACCATAGAATTTGCTGTAATGTTTTTGCTAGGTTAAGAAGCTGTTGATCAGCTATAAGTAATTGTTGGGTAAATGTTAGGTAACTCTCAAAAATCTTTTTATAATAGTTGATTGTAAACCATTCTTTTGGAAAATAAATAGCAAGACCTGTTGCCCGTTAACATGTATAACATAGTGCTTAAATCTGAATAGTCATGTACCTTCCCTATCTAGAGGAATTCTTTGAGAAATAAGTGAAAGGATGGTGATAAAGTATGTTTCTGTTAATTTATTAGAAGTTTTAGCTTTATATATCCTAGTATTTTAAAAATTTTTTACATCTAAAACTTGTCTGTTGAATTTAATGAAAACCACTGAACAGTTTTTAAAAGGTCAGTAGACTGTTTTGTCTCTTATTAAGTATTGATTTAAAATTTTATGAAGTGTTGGCAGCACTTTTGCTTTTTTAAAAGTATGAATAACCCATTTCCCAAGACATTTCCTGTCTTTTCCTTTATTTCTCTTTGGAAAATAAGATTTCTCAGTGAGGTCTTTGGTTAGGAGATTGATTGATTCTATAACATTCATTTATATTTTCTCTATAAATTTAATTCTATCATGATTTTTTTTTTTACCCTAACTCTGAATCAGGTTTCATTGATTTTATTTTTCATGTATAAAACCTCTTATGTTGTAGCTACTGCTGGAGCTTGAGTCTATAGCTTTTGTCTATTTGGCATTTTATTAAGATATTTTTTGAGGGACTTAGTACATGAGTGCTACCATCTTTGATAATAAGGAGTATGGGAAAGTTTCTCCTTTACTCAAGGATAGAGTAATTGTAATAGAAAGATAAAGCTTCAAAGAAACAACAAAGTATACCTTTCTTAATTGACAAAATTTTCACATTGACACGTGTCATTAGAATGCATGAAACCAATAAACTTTTCCAAATTCCCTGGAGAGGGAAATGTCAGTGAGAAATCTAATGCAAGAATTTAATGGGGGCCGGGGAGATGGCTCAGTGGAATAAGAGCTTCCCTGGCAAGCACAGGGGCCTGAGTTCAATCTCTGGTTCCACCAAAAAAAAAAAAAAAAGAATTTAATGATCGTGAGTCCTGCATTTTATATTTGATGGTTGATCATTTTGTCATACAATATTAAAAACAAGTGGATAAGTTTCTGTTTTTAAAAACCAATGACATTTTTACTTTGAAATAGTCATTGCATACATTAATATTGTTAAGCAATTTTATGGCTGACAGTATGTAGAAACTTGGGTTTCATTGTACTTTTTGGTAGTTGGGTAATCTTGGGTTCTCAATTGTCCCAATTGCTAGGGTTTTGAGAATTAAAAGTGATTATGTGAATAAAGTGCCAATAATGTGTTGTTTTATTAGCATTATGTGATAGCAAAATCTTGGAAACAACCAAGATGTCCATCACATGACGAATGGTTGAAAAAGATGTGGTATTTCTATATAATGGAGTATTACTCAGCTATTAAGAATGATAAAACTTGAAGCATTTATTTTGAAGTGGATGCCAATTGAATATATACTCATAAGTGAAATAAACCAGACACACATGTGTAAATATCTGATTATATTACAATCAGAGTGGAAGGTTTATTTAAAATATGTGATCTGAAAGCATGATCCACCCATAATATTATTCAGGGTTTGGTTTTAAGACAAGCCTTGTCTTCCTGCAGAAATCAAAACCTGAGGATGCATATATAAAGTGAAATAGTATTTGATTATAAGCTATAGACATCCTTTCCTATATTTTACTTAAATCATGCCTACAATTTTAGGATGCCTAATACTGTGTAAATATTTTTTATACTATATTGTTCAGGGAATCATAAGGCAAAAAGTCTGTACATGGTTAGTGCACATATATTTTTCCACGTATTTTCTTCAGTCTGTGATTTTTTTTAATTTAATTTAATTTTACTTTATGTTTTGCTTTTCTTTTTATTGAAGAACAAATAGCAGTGAGACAGTTTTAAATCAAATTAACAGGACAGATTCAATAATTAATATATTGCATATTGTTTTCATAGTCGTTTGTTGTCTTACAAGGTGCATACATGATATTCTACCTACAAACACTATTAGAGCAGATGTCTCTAATCAGTGAATTAAGAGAATATAGCTGTATGCTTATTTTACTTTTTTAAAGCTGAATTATAGAACAGTTTCAATAATCAATACTTTCTACCTTGTTATCTTCATAGTGGTTGTCCATATAACTGGAAGCTGACATAATATCTTGTCTAACCACAATTAGTGTAAATCTTACTTCCCATAGAATTATGCAGAAGTACTGCATATTTTTCTAATTGTACTGTTTATACAAACACAACATGGTTCTTTCTTTGTATCCCCCTTTTTTTGTTTAGACCTGTCAAAGATGAGCACTCCATTGTCATTCAACCATTATAAGTGCCTGAATTCTGCCACACAATCAAACATAGTTCAGCAGACCACAATAATAGTGATTTATCTAAAGAAGTTGTTGACGATAGCCATTTACAGATCAACTTATTATTATGGCCTCATTTTATATACCTAATTTTTATACTATTCTGCTGTATGCTTAAGACCAAGGTAAAGCAAGACCTATATAACAAAAAATGTAGCTTTTGTATCTGATGAGGTCAGTCAAGTCCCCTGAGGGTTTACCTTGTATTCCTATACCTTACTCTGTAGATCCTTTGTGTCAGCTGTGTGGATGAGTCATGGCCATTGCTTGACCAGAGCCTCAGAGAAAGTTTTTTATCCATATGACTCTCCTTAGGCACACTATAGGTTATCAAACGCCTTCCTTTTTGGCTCCATAATCTCCTTGATCAGAAAATTTGGGGCACAACTGAGTTCCATGATGTTATAGTACACGTTCTCCTATGTCCTGAGTCTTCACTAACCTTTAAAGGCTAGGGCCAAAATGCTGGCTGACCTTGCAGCCCTTCAATTTCTCCAATTTTTGATCTGTGAACGTACGTTGTTAACCATCCAGAAAAGAAGCTGATTAGTACTTGCAGCATATGCCGTTCAGTTTGCCCTAACTATCTGACTCAATTGTATTTAGTTATTGTTCTACATTTCTATTTGTATTTCTTCTTTTGACTTCTTATACTAGGGAGACTATCCGATATTTGCACATTCATTTCACTTATGAGTATATATTCAATTGGCATCCACTTCAAAATAAATGCTTCAAGTTTTATCGTTCTTAATAGCTGAGTAATACTCCATTATATAGAAATACCACATCTTTTTCAACCATTCGTCATGTGATGGACATCTTGGTTGTTTCCAAGATTTTGCTATCACAGATTGTGCTGCTATAAACGTAGGTACACATATATCACTATGATACGATATTTGCAGTTCCTCTGGGAAAATTACCAGTAGGGGGATAGCCAGCTTGAATGGGATTTCTAGTCCTACTCTTTTGAGGAGTCTCCACACTGACCTCCACAATGGTTGTACCAGTCTACATTCCCACCAGCAGTGGAGAAGTGTTCCCTTTTCGCCCACAAGCTCTCCATCAATTGTTGTTGGTTGATTTCTTTATAGTAGCCATTCTTTCTGGAGTAAGATGGTATCTCAGTGTTGTTTTTATTTGCATTTCATGGATGGCTAGTGATGTGGAGCATTTTTTCATATATCTACTTCTTTAATTTCGTCCTCTGAAAAGTTTGTATTCATCTCAGATGCCCATTTCTGTATTGGGTCTTTAAATTTGGGGGCCCTGTTATATCTTAGTTCTTTATATATTCTAGAGAGCAGACCTTTGTCTGATTGCTTATTAGTTAGGATTTTTTCAAAATTTGTGGTTTGTCTTTTCATTTTGTTCACAATTTCTTGTGACGCACACAAACTCCTCAAGAAGAGTTGATCCCAGTTGTTGATTGTTCCAGGCGTTTCCTGTGTGAATATATGTTTGTTCATGAGCGCTTTGCCTACCCCTATGTCTTCAAGAGTTCCTCCTACTTTCTCTTCCAGGAGATTGAGTGTTTCTGTTTTAATGTTTAGATCTTTAACCCGTTTTGACTTTAGCTTAGTGCATGGTGACAGAGCTGGGTCGTTTTAGTTTTTGGCATGTAGAAAGCTAATTTTTCCAGCACCAGTTCTTAAAGAGGCTATCTTTCATCTAGTAAGCTTGTTTGGCTCCTTTGTCAAAGATCAGGGGGCTGAGTTTGCTCGCAGAGGGCTCTGCGTCTTCTAATCTATTTCATTCATCCTCAGGTCTGTTTTGTTGCCAGTACCATGTGGATTTTATCACAGTGGCTTTGTAGTATAATTTCAAGTCAGGAATTGTGATGCCTCCTGCTTTGTCTTTGTTGTTCAGAATTGCCTTTGCTATTCTAGGTCATTTGTGGTTCCAAATGAATTTTAAGAGTGACTTCTCTAGGTCTGGGAGGTATGTTGGTGGCAGTTTGATATGGATTGCATTAAATCTATACAACAATTTTGGGAGTATGGCCATGTTCATGATGTTGGTTCTTCCTATCCAGGAGCATGGAATATCTTTCCATTTTCTGAAATCCTCTATAATCCCTTTTCTTAGGGTGTGGCAATTTTCCATGAAAAGATCTTTGACTTCCTTGGTTTAGTGAATTCCAAGGTATTTCATTTTTCATGGAGCTATTGTAAAAGGTATTGTTTTCTATAGTTTCTCTCTCAGTGTGTTTGTAGAGGAATCTGTGTAGAGGAATGCTATACACTTTTCAATATTGACTTTGTATCCTGTTATGCTACTGAATTTGTGTATCCATTCTAGTAGCTTCGTGGTGGAATGTTTTGGTTCTTCCAAGTAAAGTATCATGTCATCTGCAAATAGTGATAATTTAACTTCTTCTTTACCTATTCTTATTCCTTTTATTTCTTCCTCTTTTATAATGGCAGTTGCTAATGATTCTAAAACTATATTGAATAGGAATGGTGATGGAGGACATCCTTGTCTTGTATCTGATGGAAGAGTAAATGATTTCAGTTTTTCCCCATTTAAAATTGTATTAGCCGTTGGGTTGTCATAGATGGCTTTTATCAAATTGAGGTAGAGTCCATCTATTCCAATTTTCTGTAGGGTTTTGAACATGAATGAGTGTTGGACTTTGTCCAAAGCTTTTTGTGCATCAATTGAGATGATCATGTGATGTTTAGATTTCAGTCTATTAATATAGTGTATTACACTTATAGATTTTTGAATATTGAACCATCGTTGCATTCCTTGGATGAATCCTACCTGGTCATGGTGTATGATCTTCTTGATGATTTGCTGTATTCTCTTTGCTAGGATTTTAGCATCTATGTTCATGAGCAAGATTGGCCTGTAGTTCTCTTTTTTTCATTGTGTCTTTTCCTCGTTTGGGGATGAGTATAATACTTGCCTCCAGAAATAATTTTGGGAGGACTGCTTCATTTTCAATTTCATTGAAGAGTTTGAGGAGTGTAGGGATTATATCTTGTATAAATTTCTTGTAGAATTCAGCTGGACCTGGACTTTTCTTTGTTGGTAAGCTTTTTATTACGTTTCCTGTTTCGTTGGCTGTGACTGGGTTATTGAGAGTAGTTATATCTTCTTGGTTCAGTTTTGGTAATTTGTACCTTTCAAGGAATCTGTCCGTTTCTTCTGTGTCTTCTATCCTGTGAGCATAAAGATTCTCGAAGTAACTATTGCTAATCTTCTGAATTTCTGCTGGGTCTGTGGTGATTTCACGCTTTTCATTCCTTATTGCATGTACTTGAATTTTTTCTTTCCTCTTTTTGATGAGGCTGGCTAGAGGCGTATCAACTTTAGTCTTTCAAAGAATTAACTTTTTGATTTATGAATTCTTTGAAATGTTTTCTTCATCTCAATTGAATTAATTTCTGCTCTAATCTTTATGATTTCTTCCCGTCTTTGCGCTCTGGGTTTCATTTGCTCTTGTTTTTCTAGTTGTCGGAAGTGCAACATTAGGGTGTTTATTTATTTATTCCCATTCTGTTTTTCTAATCTGTGAGTTCAGAGCTATGATTTCGCCTCTAAGAACTGCTTTAATCACATCCTATAAATTCCAGTAATTTGGGGTTGAATTTTCATTGAATTGTAGATATTGTTGAATTTCTGTGACCCATTGATTGCTGAGTAGGGTGTTGTTTAATTTCCATGAATTTAGCGGGTTTTTCTGGTTTCTTTTGTCATTTATTTCCAGGTTCATTGAACTGTGGTCAGGTAATATGCATGAAATAATTTCTGTTTTCTTGAGTACACTTATACATGACTTATGGACTAGTATGTGGTCTATTTTAGATAATGTCCTATGTGCAGATGAATATATCTCTGTTGGGTAGAACACTATATATATCCAGCAAGTCTGTTTGTTCCAAGCTGTGGTTCTGTTCTCCTACTTCCTTGCTAATTTTTTTGTCTGGTTGCCCTATCTTTTTGAGATAAGGGGGTGTTAAGTTCTCCTGTCAAGATTGTGGTCTTGGTTATTAGGTTTTTTCATGTCCATTAAGATCTGTCTTACATAGTTGGGTGCTCCTCTGTTTGGTGCATAAATATATATGAGTATTACCTCTTCCTCTTGAATTTTCCCCCTATCCGATATGTAGTGGCTTTCTTTGTGTCATGTGATCCTTTTTGGTTTGAAGTTGAGATTGTCTGAGAACAGAATTGCTACTCCTGTTTTTTCTGAGGTTTTGGCGCATGTAGTATTGTTTTCCATCCTTTGACTTTGAGCCTATGAATGTCCTTTGACTTATGTGTGTTTCTTGTATACAGCATATTGTTGGATTTTGTTTTCTAATCCACTGTGCCAGTCTATTTCTCTTAACTGGTGAATTGAGTCCTTTTACATTGATGGTTATGATTGAAATGTGTTGACTTATGATTGTCATATTTACCTGCTGTTGTTTACTCCTTTTTATCGTGTGTTTGTTTGCCCTGTTTAGTGGGTTCCTTCTGTTCTTATTCATGGAGTTCTGGTCATTGTGGTCTCTAGAACATCTTTCAGCAGCCTGTGAAGGGATGGCTTTGTCATCATGAAATTCTTTAGTTGTTCTTTGTCGTGGAAGTATTTCACTTCTCCATCAAACTTGAAAGAGAGTTTTGCAGGGTACAATAGTCTGGGCTGAAATTTGTTTTCATATAGGACTTGAAGAACTCTGCTCCATGCTCTCCTTGCCTTCATGGTTTGTGTAGAGAAGTGGGCTGTAATTCTGATGGGGTTTTCCTTTGAATGTGATCTGCTTCTTCTCTCTAGCAGCTTTAAGTATATTATTTTTGTGTTGGATTTCTGGGATCTTGACTATTATATATCCCCATGTGTTTTTATTTAGGTTGAAGTTATTTGTAGTTCTGTATGCTTCGATTACTTGAATGTTGAATTGTTTCCTCATATTTGGGAAATTTTCTGCTATTCTCCCCATATTCTTTTTATATCATTCGCATTGACTCCTTCATTCTCATTGATGTCGGTTAATCTCACATTGCTCATGATGGTGTCATCTTGCAACTGATGCATTGTTTTTTCCTGCATTCTTGTTGTTTTTTAAGAAATCCTTTCTCACCTTGTTTAGCTGCACCAGTGTCTTCAAGATCTGAAATTGTGTCTTTACTTTTACTCAAATATTTGTGTAGACTCGTGATTGATATTTTTAGTTCTTCAATATCTCTTTGACTCTGCTTCAGGTATTCTGTTTCTTTTTTGTATTGCTTACTCACGGAATACATCATATTTCTGATCTCCTCTATTTTTTTAATCAGTGGCTTCTTTAGAGGTAGCTATTCTTTTACTTCAGAGTTTTTTCCAAATTGGAAAATGGTGTATAGTTCTGGAATTGATTCTCTACTTCAGGTGGTATGATTTCAAAGAATTCTTTTTTTATTTGAGAAAATGTTTCTGCTTTGACTTCCTCTTTACCTTTGTGCTGATGTTTCTTTGCATCCTTCTCTGTTAATTCATACGTTTCAGCTAGAATGGTGTTCTCTGCACTTGTTCTTGTTTGGTATTGGGTTTCCCCCATTTGTTTCCGAATGTGATTCATTACTTCAGATGGTATATATTCAAATATTTCTTTTTGTATTTCAGGCATTAATTCTGGTCTGAGTTCCTCTATACCTTTCTGCTGTTGTTGCTTTGCTTCTGCCTCTGTTAATTCATTTCAGCTGAGCTAGTGTCCTCTGTACTTATTGGTGGACTCAAGGCCTGAGATTCCATTTTTCTCCTTTGTCATTTTGTATAGCACTGACCTCTGATCTTTGCTGTAGAACTTTGGTACAGTTACGACCTTAGAGCATAATGAGATTTTGGTGCCAGTATATTAAGTTTGAGATTTTCCAGTTATGCCTGCCCCGGATCTAGCTGTTGTGTTCATTTCCCTTTTGCTGCACCTTTCTGGTACAACTGTGAGCCTGTGGTTCCCCTGTGTTGGGTCCCTGGGCTGGGGAGCACTGGGGAGCGCAGAAGCTCTCCCTCATACTCACTAGGCCGATCGAGGGTGGATCGGGTGCAGAGAGAGTCACAGAAGTTCTCACTCCTGTGTTGGGCTTGGGGGCAGGGTCTCTGGGGAGTTCCCGGTCAGCCTTGTCTGGGGTGTGTCAGGCCAGCCGCATGCTCGGCGTGCTTGGAGCCTGGGCCTTCAGATATTGTGGAGCGTGCAGGGAGAAGCCAAAGGCTCTCCCACATACTCACCAAACCATACTCGCGTAGATCGGGTGCCTGGAGAGTTGGAAAAATTCTCACTCACTAGGTGGGCTTATGGGCAGAGGCTCTGGGGAGTTGCTGGGCAGGGAGGTCTGGGGTGTCTCAAGCTGGTTGCTTGCTCCGAGGTCTTAGGGTCTGGGGCTCTGGATGTCGGCTCGGGTGGGGAGAAGCCAAAGGCTGTCCCTCACACTCACTGAACTGGGGTGCCGAGAGAGTCGTTTTTTTTTTTTTTTTTTTAAATTTTAGAGATGGGTCTATAGGGTATTCAGGGTCTCACTACTAGCTTGGAATCATTAATCCACCTATTTACAGCCTTCCAAGAGCTAGGACTACAGATACATGCCACCATGCCCACTCTATGGTTTCAATTGCAGGTGTAAAACAGAGAGCTGTGAATTCTTTACATGACCAACAAAAATTTTATGTGCAAGGAGAAATAAGCTAATTTTTTTTGGTGCTGGGAATAAAACTCAGGACCTTGTGGTTACCAGTCAGGAGCTGTATCGCTTCTCAGCCTTTTGTCTAAGATCAAGTGCAGTCAGGAGCTGTGCCACTCAGCTACATCCCTGTCTCAGAAACTAGTAACTTTTATCTATTTCCAACAAGCCTGGAAATAGATAAATCTGTTCTCAGAGTGATTAAAATACTGACCTTAAATCGGACATTACTAAATGATGTTACAAGGATATGGTCCTGTGTCTTTTCCACTATTCTGTAAGTGTGTCTATGTCATATACCTATTTCTGTATGTGGATGTGTGCCTTTTTTGTGTGTGCTTTCCCAGCTTCTGTCTCTGGTGTGCTTTTAGTCAACCTGTCTCTGTGTGTGCATGTGCATAGAGAGCCTGTGTTTGGAGAGCAAATTGCCAGATAGACGACTCCTGGAGACAGCAAAAAAATCTGGAAAATAGGAATGGAAAAGATTGTGGGCAGAGCCTCTGAAAACTGTATGTACTGTGTAAACCTGGAGGTTAATAAGAGTTGGACATCTGATTTAGTGTTTAGTCATATGTTTGACTGAAATATTACTATTGGTGGAAAAAATAGAGTAGAACAAATTAAAATGAGATGTCAAGTAGGTAAATGTTTCTTTTTAAGATATGGGATGAAAAGATACTTTTTTAAGTACTTAGAAGCTTATTATTCATTTACTATTTTTCCGATGTGATTTTTAGATGGAAGAGTGATTTAGACCTCTCAAAATATGTCAGTACAGCCTGCATTCTGTTCAATGTTATTTAAAATTCATAAGGCTATTTAATAATTTAACTAGTGTTCATTGAGCATTTCTTAAGTATCAGGCACTTTAATACTAGGGATATAGTTGTAAAAAATGTAATAGGACAAAAATCTTCTCTAATGGAGCTTACATTCTAGCAGGAAGAGTGACAATAAATAATGACTTAATTTTTTTAAAAGCCTGGAAAATATGGTAAGGAATGTTGAAAGGATCTTGTTTTAATATTAGGTGCCTAATGGTTTTCACTACTTTCAAAATGCATTAAAAAGTTTATAATTTATTTTTGTGTCTTATTGTCCTTGGTAAATTAATGTAGCTATATTCTTATATCCATTATGTCTGAAACAGCAAAGCTGGTGCTTGTCCAGCAAGTTAGAGATGACATTGTGTCTAATCTTATTTCTGTTTTAAACAGTCACTATTTCTTTATTCATTGTGGCTAGTCCAATTAGGGGCAAATCTAGGCTTTTAGTTTTCCCATTGTTACTGACCCTTCAGTCTTTATAGCAAATTCCTAATGATTGTGACGTTGTATGCAGGGATCATTAGTAAACTATTCTGTAAGTAAATTTGAAAACAAAAGGCTGACAGGAGTTCAGAGGTAAATTTCAATTGTTTATGAGCCTGAAGAATTGCATAATAATAGTTTCTTGCATAGATCTGTTTTGGAATAGAAAAATATTCTGTTCTCTTTTACTGTGCCTCCACATGTTGGGTTTTCAAACAGTCTGTATATATTTCTTTTACTTAGGAATGTCACTCATAGAAAAATGATCTGTTATTCTTTCATATAAATATTCTCTTCAGCGTTCTAAGCTTCATTCTAGGCGTGGTCAATCAACAGTGAATAAAGTTAAGTCTTGTCCCTTACAGAGCATGGTTCATTCCAATAGGGAGGACTCATAATACAGTAAGTACATATAACATTAGTGAGTGCAAGAGAAAAACAAGATTGAAGAAAATAAAAACAAAAAACAGTGGAATAGGCATTGCTGGTTTTAAGGAAAAGTATTCTTTTACAAGAGGAAGTCAGGAAAAGCTTCATTGGTAGAGGACAGAGAGAAATATACGAGTAAGAGAATGACTATTATGGTTATCTGGGAGAGAACGTTTCATTATTTTTCTGTTCCCGTTTCATTGCCAACACTAACAAGCCAATTTACATGCAATTGGGTGGAAGACAGAAGATTAGGAGTTTTGAGTGCATATTCCTTAGAACTTTATAGATTATTTGAAAGACCTAGGTGTTGCTCGGTGTAAGAGGGAAGTACCTGGAAAATTTGAGAACATAAAGGTCTTTAAAAGGTTTGGCCAATAGATTAAGCACATGTAGGAGAGGGAGCAGAGCTGGAACAGGGAGGCTATTGTGATAAAATAGGTAGAAGATGATGGTGACTTGAATAGACCATGGTGGTGAAAAGCAGTGGATTCTCAGTGTTGGATGAATGAAAAAGCTGTTTGGATTGGCTGACGTGGCATTCATGATGGTGCAAATACTATGGCCTAGCTTTAGGTGTGAAAAGCTGCTGTGTAGTTGGATATGTGATATGCAAGAAACATTCAGAATAAAATTGGTCATGTTGAACACAGTGATGATTATTTGACCCTGGCAGCTGTGGATGATTAATGAGGAAGGATATAAACTGAATAAGTGGTAGAGATTGCTTTACTTGTTTTTTAAAAAATCATATTTATTACTTTCAAGTATTGGATAACATCAGACATTTTTAAAAATCCCTAGACCAAGATTAAAAAAAAGTGTTTAGGCTCCGGGAGATTGCTCAGTGGAATGGGCACTTTCCTGGCAAGCGCAGGTTTCTGGGTTTAATCCCCAGTTCTGCCAAAAAAAAAAAAAAAAAAAGTGGTTGAGAAAAAAGTGTCTGATTTTACGTTGAACAACATACTGATACTGTATTTTTGACTTGTGACATACTGTTTTATTTCCTTGGTAGAGACAAGTGTCTCATCTTTCACTATACAGATGGATTTATTAAGTACTACAGGTTGAACACCCCTAATAAGAAAGTATAAAATCTGCAGTGCTCCAAAGTTGGAAATGTTGAACCCAGACATGACTGTGCTAGTGGAAAATTTCATGCTTGAAGTGGTATGATAGGTATCATGTGAAAATGTAGATGCATAAAAATACTGTATAAATTATTTTGTAAGGTATATGTGATATTTAAGTTTTTGTGTTTGGATTTGGATGCCATCCCCAAGAAATAGCTCCATCCCCAAGAATATACGTGTTTATTCCTAAATCTGAAAAAAAAAATCCTAAAATTTAAAGCATTCTTGGTCCTAAGCATTTTGGTAATGGATATTGAAGTTGTGTTGCTTTTTATACTAAGGTAATTGTATTTCTTTCTGTGAGAAGATTATTGTTTGAAGTCTACAGTTCATAAAATATTTAAGTTTTTGTTTTTTTTAAGGAAGTGTTCATTAAAAGTTCTAGATTCTATGATGCAAAAATGTAAATACTAACGTAATTATTTACGTTTTGAACATTTTCAGTACAGAATAATCGCTGTATGAAAATGTTTTACTATTACTATACAAATGACACTTCATGTCAGCATGAAATTGTTAAATTTGTCATACGACCAGGATCCTGAAAATTAGGTGTTTTTAAAATACTAAATATAACAATAACCATATTTTAAAATTTGTCATTGTATTTTAATATGCATCTTTATATAATAAAATTCTATTGTAAAATAAATAATTTGAATTATTTTAACTGTGTTTTGACAAAAAAATTTACTAAAATGTTTAAACATGGGCTCGTATCTTTTTGTGTGATTGATATCTTTAGATCCAAAGGCAGAAACCAGATTATATATCACCATTAATGACTTTGAATTTCATGTCTACAATCGTTCGGATCTTTATGGTCACCTTCAAGAGTTGTTTGGCTTGGAGCCAACAATAATTCCACCCAAGAAATATGATGATAAAAGCCATGAAAATGGAAGAGCAAGGACCAAAATCGAAAGGTCAGTGTTTTGCTTGAATAGCCTCTATCATTTAAACACTTTTTTTTGAACTTCATTATTATTCACTTAAACAGTCTTAAATTTTCTTTCTAAATTAAAACTTTTAATTTTGCAAATAATTGTGTAGCCTGTAAAAATGAAAAATAAGTTATTTAATGTGAGAAAACTTCTCTACTCGTTAGATCTGTTTCTCTACATCAATCACTACTTTTGATTTTTATGTTGAGTACATATCCGTAAATACATACACATAAAGTATATATACTCAGATTTTTAGTATGTATTCTGTATTTTACTTTTTATCTTACTTTTGAAATATGTTGTAGCTGGGCATGGTGGCATATGCCTATACTTCCAGCTCCTTGGGAGGATGAGATAGGAGGATCCTGTGCTTGATTGAGGCCAACCTGGATAATACAAGGAGATCCTATCTTATTTATTTTAGTGATATCCTGTCTTAAAAAACAATTCTAGAATAGGGCTAGCACACTTGACTTACAGATCAATAGAACCCACTGACTGATTTGTAAGTAAAATTTTATTGGAACATAGCCCCACCTATTTTTTTTGTTTTGTTTTAGTACATCTTTATAATACTTTTGAGTACATTCATCAAGGGTGTTAGTAGATATACATATCACATCTTAATAGTTTTACTTATATGTTCTTTATGGCCGTTTTGCAGTTTAGTGACAGGAGTTGTGACAGAGACCAGGTAGTCCACAGAGCTTAAATTGTTCAGAAAATGTTTACTGATCTCATACATAGAATAAATGGGAAAAAAAGGCTGAGGATACTTGATACAGATACAGGCCTGGGGGGAAAGTATTATGACACCAAGGAGGTAAGAAAAAACTATTGAAAGTGAGAAGTGCACTTAACCCTTAGTATATGAAGGTTTTGCCTCCACAAATGCAATGAGCTGCAAATGAAAAATGTTCACAAAAACAAATTGCAGGGCTGGCAAGATAGCTCAGTGGCCTAAAGTGCCTCTCAGGGACCGCGGTTCGATCCCCAGCACCACATGCCATGCCAGCCCATTCCCCCAGGGCGGGCTGAGCTGACCTACCCCCTCCCCCCCCCGCAAAAAAAAAGAATCCGTGATGTGTAGCGAGACATTGTAATAAATAAATGAATTAAAAAAAAACAAAAAACAAATTGCATCTTATTGAACATGGCACTTTTTTCCTTGTGATTCACTAAACAAAAAGAAGGAATGCTTGCCATTTGTTATAACATGAATGAAATGAAAGAAACCAGGCACTGAAAGATAAGTATCTCTTGATCTCACTTACATGTAGGATTTGAAAAAACTGGATTCATAGAAGTAGAGAGTGCACTGATAGTTAGGAGAGCTCAGAAATGGGGAGGAGTTGTGGCTATGTTCGGAGGATACAAACTTTCAGTTAGGGGAAGTGGGTTCAAGAGATCCTTATACAGTTGGTAACTATCGTTATTAGTAATTGAAGTTTACCGAATATAGATTTCAAGTGTTCTTACCATATAAAAAGCGTAAGTATGTGAGACATTGTATATGTTAGCTTGATTTAGTTATTCCACAGGCAAAGAAAAGTAGGGAATGGAGAGAAAAGGAAGGGAAGAAAAAGAAGAATGAGTCCAGTTTTCTAACTGAAATGGTGAGCACCCTGCCAGGGAACCTTGGCATAAGAGAGCAGAGGGAATGGTGAGGTATAGCTTACTGGCAGTAGCTTCAGTAAGTGTGACTTATGAGTCATCTGGTTATTAAAGACATATGCCTGAAGTTTTCATGTGAAATCTTTGGTGGTTACTGTGAATTTTTGTTTCTTAAAGCTTGTGTATTTTTTGTGTGACCAATTTTCTTACTCTTGGTCTATCATTTTAATTTTACTGCTAGGAAATTATTTTGGCTCAAAGTTATGGGAGAGACAATAAGAGGGATTTGCTGAACTGATTTTAGAAGTGCTTAAGAAATCAAACTGACTTATACCTTGATCATTTATTGATTTAATGAGTTTTCTTTGTGTTCTAAAATACTTGGCTGTCTTGGGCATCATAGTACATGTAATGACAATATATTGTACTTTATAGTTTTGCATTATAGGTTAAAATATAAAAGCTGATACTGTAAAAGTGCAAACCTATATTATTGTTTTCATATGTCATCATTTTGCTTACTGAAGTAGTCATTAGATATATTTGTAACTTTACAGCTGAAATCAGTAATGTATATTGTGAGGAAATTAACTGTATCTCAGGAATAAGATCTTAATCATATCCATTTTATTTCTTGTTAGAGTCAAAGTAAAAACAGAATCTCAAGACCCCACGTCATCATGGAGATCACTTATTCCAGTCATAAAAGTCAATGTGAGCACAGTAAGTAAATTTTGTTGTAGTTAATGTTAATTGGTTAAAACACAAAGCTTTTAATTTTCCATCTATAATTTTCATTACAAGAAAAAGTAATTTGCCTGGGGAAATGGCTCAGTAGAATAAGCGCTTCCTTGGCAAGCCCAAGGGCCTGAGTTCAATCCCCAGTTCCACCAAAAAAAAAAAGAAAAAGGAAAAGAAAAATTAATTTTATGGAACTTTTAAATTATTATTTTTATAAAGTATGAAAAAACTTTTTTTTTTTTTGGTGGAACTGGGGATTGAACTCGGATCCTTGCACTTGCCAGGGAAGTGCTTATTCCACTGAACCATCTCCCTAGCCCCGAAAAAACTATTTTAATACCAGTATTCTGTTAGGACAAAATTTTTCAGCCATAAATGTAACTTATACACAAATGTTTAAATTGCTTTACACTTAACTTTAAAATTCTTTAAATACTGGTATGGATTGATCAGTAATAGTTTAAATGGCATATAGTATGAAAGTAGAATTATGTTGTTTTCGAAAATATTTGCTACTAGGTTAGCTGAGGACAAAACTATGACCCAGAAGAACATGGTTTAATAATCTATTTTATCAATTTTTTTAAAGGGACGTTTGGCTTTTGGAAATCATTACCAGCCCCAAACTTTGTGCATCAACTTTGATGATGCTTTCTTAACTTACACTACAAAACCACCATCAAGCCATCTGGACCAATTCATGCATATTGTGAAAGGAAAACTTGAAAATGTTCGAGTCATGCTTGTTCCTAGTCCAAGATATGTTGGTCTTCAAAATGATGAGTAAGAAAACCTTATAAAAATATAACTTCTTTTTGACCAACTTAGAATCTTTCTAATTTCTTTGTTGCAAGTTGAGGAATAATTCTGTCTTATTTCTGAATCTGTTACATCATTTAACAGTCTATTCCTAATTAAAAGGGTAAATGAATGTAGTAGTTTAGTTGGTGATAATCTGTATTTTAAAATGTTTCTGTATAATTTTAACTATACTTTTTGTTCTTATTTTTTCTTTGTCACCATATTTTAGAAACTGAATTTGGGAAATTGATTCCTGAGATTTATATATTAGAAAATATACATTACGGCTAGATTTTTTTAGAAGGCATAATTGGTAAATTGAGGAGATTCATTACCACTAGAATACCATTTTGTGTTACTGAATTGAAAATTGAAAACTAACTGAATTCAACTTACTTTTGGGAAATTATTGACATTAGGAGACCTACTTGATATTTAAGCTGTGAACTGGTTTCTGGCTAACTTTCCAGATTTTTTTTTCGTCCTTTAGTACAGTTGTTACTGGTATTTAGAAGTGATGTCATATACGTGATAAGTACTAGCTTCAGCTTCATGTGCCGAGATGTTTACACAGGTATATACTAGAAGTTCAGAGAAGCTGCAGATTTATAATTCCATTCCATGTGGCACCATCATGGGATAACGGATTCACATGATCCTTTTCTGTTTGTTTTTCTTCTTCTTTTTGTGAAGGACACTTACTAAATTTGTGTCATAAATATGGAGTTTCTATTATGCCTCAGAGTTTAACAATATAAAATCTTGCAAGATTATGAGAAGCGTAATTATTGCTTTTTAGTTCTGTTTGCTAGTTTGCCATTATATTTTCTCATTATTGATCATGGACTTGGTTAAACATTTTGAGGAATATAGGCTATCCACATAATTTTATATTTGTGGAAAAGTTATAATATTAAAACAATCTAGAATTTTTGAAAAATGTAAAAGTGTTCTGTAATGGAGATTTAAAATTATGTTATTCTTCAGAAATGTTAGAATTCAGGAAGCTCTACGTACGACATAAATAAAATTTTTTGACTTTTCTCTATTGCATAATGATGGAAAGTTAATTTTGTATAAAAAGGATGTAGTATCTTTAAAAAGAGTTATTGAAGATCAGTAATTTGTGGGAAACT